>JAQMYI010043676.1:0-15829 GCA_030014275.1 Clariallabes melas | reverse complement strand
AAAATTTATTACAAATCTTTGCTCGTCTTGCGGAACACTCGCAAACCGCGTTACTCGTAATCCGAGGTTCCACTGTACATCTTTTCTTGATATACGAGTACCGAGTATCATCGGGTATCATGTGGCACGCAAAGCCACAGTGCCATCTGTTAATTATTATATTGTTATTATTACTTATTATTGTTATTAACTTTTTATAATTAAAAATGAAAAGACAGCTGGTTAAATAAAGAGTTTAAAAAAGGTTTGAAGTAAAGTAAATAATCAGCATAGAGCTGAGGTCAAGCTTAAAATGAATTAAAATAATTGTTCTGTATATTGAGTTTAATGTAATGGTGCGATAGTAAATACTATGTGTTAAGTTTGACTGTAACGAGGTTATTTTCTTGACCTCATATGTTTGTATTTTACAGCGTGCTGTAGTGGGCGGAGCCTCTGAGCTCAGGTGTTCTACAATGTATTTTGATTTCAGCTGTACCGTGTGTGTCTAACTGTACTGTACGGCACCAAGTCACTCTGGCAGACTGAATCAAAACACCTTTAAACCTTTAAACCCAGCTTTTACAGAGTGAGTCGACTTCGTCTAAATGAATCGACTCCTTCACAAACGATTCACTGCAGCAGTTGGAGTCCTGATGTCTTTCTGCACCTCCGGCTTCATATCAACACTTACACCTGTTTAACCCCAACTCTCTCTCACACACACACACACACACACACACAGTTCATTCTCTCCACTATTGGCTGGAACAGGGCCAGCGCCACTGCGCACGATTATTACGTGTCACTTCAAATGACAAATCACACACTGCTGATTGACTTCTGTGTGATGTTCCTGCAGAAAGTGTGTACTTGTGTGTGCGTGTGTGTGTGTGTGTGGCTTTACAAGGTTGATGTACAAGCATGACAAGTCTTCACTTTTGGAAGACTGTGTGTCTTTTAAAAGAGAGACAGAGAGACATGATGAACAGATGTAGTGAGAGAAAGATGTTAGGAGAAAAAAAAAGAGAGATGAGGACAGAAACTCTGTGATAGAAACAAAGAGAGAGAGAGAGAGAGAGAGAGAGAGAGAAAGAAAGACACAACTATACATTTTTGACAACTTAGGCTTCTTCCCTGCCAGGCCAATAATGATCATTTGAGAGAGAGAGAGAGAGAGAGAGAGAGAGAGATGTGTGTGTGTGTGTGTGTGTGTGTGTGTGTGTGTGTGTGTGAGAGAGAGAGAGGTCTGTAAGCTCCATTAGGGAGTTTTATTGGCTCAGTAATTGAGTGAAGGTTATTGGAAGGATAAAGGAGTATTAAAGCCTGTGATCAGACCAGACCTGAATAAACGATCTCAGATCAATCATAATCCTGTCCTTCTTAAAGGAGAATAACACCAGTGTGGAGTGTATGAGGATTGTGTAGTCTCATTGTGCATGATCAATCTTTCAAATTTCAAGCAGCACCATGTGTTTAAAACACACACATCAGTGGGTCAGGGCTCGTCCTTCAGAGCGTCTCTTTAATAATAATAATAATAATAATAATAATAATAATAAAGACTTGTGTGACTTTATCATTACTGGACGCAACCAAATGCAAGGAAATGTGATGGTGCGGACCATGTGGAAAACGGCCACAGAAAAAGTGTGTGTGTGTGTGTACTGTATGTGTGTGTGTGTGAGAGAGAGAGATCGAGATCATATATGATGTAGGAATGTTGTTAACCTGCACTCCTTCCTCCTTCTTATTAAATGGGAAATATGAGCAAAGCAAAATAGTCTGGAAAAACATTTGTTGTGCGTGTGTGTGTGTGTGTGTGTGTGTGTGTGTCTCGGTGTGTGTGTGTGTGTGTCTCAGTGTGTGTGTGTATATACAGACAGTAGTATAAACCACATGTCCAGTGTCTCTGCTCGTCCTCGTCTCTGCGTCTCTCTCACTCTATAAATCTGCTTCATGATGTTTTATTCCTGAGTCTCTCATTTCCTCCTGAACCTCTAACCTTTAACCTTTAACCTCCTACATCTATTTTTCCATTTTCCTGCTCCACCGCTGTGTCCCCCCCCCCCTCCCCCCCACACATTCACGTAGGACTGAGTCGAGACGGTGGTACCGAGAGCTCAGAGTCCCTGGAGGAAGTGCTCGATATTTTAGCAGAAGAAGGTTCTGATTGGTTCCAGGGGTTCTTCACGTTCCTCTATGAGGCTTTGAGTCCGTTCGATACGGTCGAGGACGACGAGTCCGAAGCTGCGGCAGACGACGTGTCCGGGGCGTCTCAGACCGACGGGGTTCAGGGACAAAAGACGTGCGTCATCTTAGGACTTCAGAACCAGTAGTGATATGATCAGATACGAGACGCTTCATATACAGACTTTATAGAGGATGAAGAGAGTGTGTTGTTCCTCAGCTGTAAACTGCGTGTGTGCGTGCGTGTGTGCGTGTGTGTGTGTGTGTGTGTGTGCGTGTGTATAAAACACGGCGGTTCTCCTTCTGCAGGACTTTTCTATAAAAACTATTTAATAATTATTTAAATCCTCGCGTTAATGCGCAGGCGAGACCTGTGCTGATATTTAATATTTATACATTACTCTATCTGCTGAACCTTCTCCCCTGTGTGTGTGTGTGTGTGTGTGTGTGTGTGTGTGTGTGTGTGTGTGTGTGTGTGTGTGTGTGTGTGTGTGTGTGTTTCTGCGCCTCTCTGTGCTTCTCGATCTGACTTTAAACCCAAACACACACTGACGTCTTCAGGTTTTAATCTCATCACGTTTATACGACGGTGTTGCTGTGGATCATTTAATCACTTTATCTCTAACAAGCTTCAGAGCAATAACTGTGTTTTCAGGTGACTCACAGTCTGCAGTGTGTGTGTGTGTGTGTGTGTGTGTGTGTCTCTGGGATGATGTTTTCTAAGAGGGATGTGAATGTTATGAACATGTTAGTTGACTTTAATGAGACGAGGTGAGTGTAACCACCGCCTCAGCAGCGCCACCTTCAGGCCGTGCGGGGAGTGTGTACAGGAGTGTGTACAGGAGTGTGTACAGGAGTGTGTACAGGAGTGTGTACAGGAGTGTGTACAGGAGTGTGTGTGAGGAGACAGTACTGAGGAGCAGAAGATCAGACCAGTGCTGAGGTTTAGACCGTTAACAGTCGTGTGTGTTAATAAACGCTCACTATAGAGACGATGTGGGAAACCAGGTCCAGTTCTGTATCGACGTTCTGTATCGACGTTCTGTATCGACGTTCTGTCCACACCGACTGCAGAATCTCAGAAATGTGGACGAGTGGGGGGAAGGTTACAGTTCCTCTATAATCCTCCAGGGGGGGCACTTTTAACTGTTCCAGGCAGCACAGAGCCAGTTATTTACTGTAGGTTGTTTAGAATTGAAAAAAAAAACCCTGAAAAATCAATTTAAGATGTTTATCATTTGAGTTATAAACTTGTGATCTTACAGAATCGCACCGAGGTTTTATGATCACATGGTTCCCGCTCGCGTCCCGGTGGTTCCCGTCCCCACACACCTTAACAGTGTAATGATCATCATAACGCCAGCGTCCTGCTGCTGCGTCTATTTTATTATATTTAGTTTGCAGAGTCGCTTTTATCGTCCTGACTTTTACTGCAGGAACTCATTTCCAGTCTCGCTCTCCGTTATCACCCAGATGAGGATGGGTTCTCTGTTCTGTCGGGTTCTCTGTTCTGTCGGGTTCCTCTCAAGGTTCCTTCATATTTCCATCTCAGGGAGTTTTTCCCTCAGTCGCCCTCGACTCGTTCATCAGGGACGATCTGATATAATTTATACTTTTTCTGTACATACTCTAATTTATTTCCATGATTTTGATTATTTATGAATTATGATTATTTCCATATTGAATTGTAAAGTGTAAGAGTTCCATCCTGTAGACTGTGTGAAGATGTTAATAGAGACAGACACTCTAACGTGCAGGGTGTGTGTGTGTGTGTGTGTGTGTGTGTGTGTGTGTGTGTGTGTGTGTGTGTGTGAGGAGCCGAGCTGCTGCTGGTATTATGATGATGATGATGATGATGATGATGATGATGTTCCACAGACAGGTGTGTAATGATCTTAAACTTTCACATCGTGACGTTACGGGTTATAACGAGTTCATCTGTACTGAAAACCAAATCTATAATTAAACACCGTCATTAAAACACTGCTGTGAGACCCGACTGTGAGAGCGATGCTGGAGCACGAGTGTGTACGAGCTGCTTATTGCTGTGTTTATTGAGAACATTACTTACTCTCTTTGTGTGTGTGTGTGTGTGTGTGTGTGTGTGTGTGTGTGTGTGTGTGTGTGTGTGTGTGTGTGTGTGTGTTATTTACAGGCTGGCAATCATCAATACTGAATGGTGGACACTGGACTTTGTAGTTAGTAGAAACATATTGTCCATCAATTATGGTGCAGATGAACTTGTTACAGGCATCATGTGTAGGGGTCCATGTTTCTCCACTCTGCAACAAGCAATATTTGATAAACAGTGGGTACAGAAAAGATCATTAAAATAATCACATTTTATTGTTTTGCAGTCTGAAACGATGGCAGAGACAGTTTTTGTTTCATCCATCTGTATTCACTCAGTGAAAAGTTTAACATCCAAGTAAAAGATAACACCAACACCAACATGTCAGGGAAAAAAAAGGAAAAATAAAAAACAGAATCATGATTTGGAACAGGGTCACCCATTCCAAAAAATAGCTTGTAAACTCTATCAGGTGAAGGTAATTACCTTCTTAATGTCACATTGATCTTCAACTGTGATCAGCTGTGGTCATTTTCATTAGTTCAGCATGAAAAGCTGGAGCCTTTCAATCCCTGGTAGTGCAACTGAAGCAAACAATCAACTATGAATGGCAAGGCACTGTCAAAAGATCTCTGGCACACAATTATTAAGAAGTGGAAGGTAGTTTTACAACCCTGAACCAGGCCGTTGAAACTGGATGAGTCAGGACGAAACTGGTCAGAGAAGCTACTAAGAGCCCTACAGCAACTCTGAAGCAGTTGCAAGAATTTATGTCAGAGTGGTCACTGTGTGCATATGACAACAATGTCACAAATTCTCCACAAATGTGGTTTGTATGGGAGGGTTACAAGTGAAAATGCCACTGCTCAAGAAAGGCCAAATGCAGTTAAGGCTGAGCTTTGCAAAAATGCAGGTGGTCAGATGAGACTAAAATTTAATTATCTGGCCACAACACCAAACAATATGTCTGGAATCCAATCCAGCTCACCATCCAAATAACACCATTCCTACAGTCAAGCATGGAGATGGTAATATCCTGTTACTGGGGTGTTTCTCTGCAGCAGGGATTGGAGCACTTGTCAGGTTAGAAGGAAAGACAAAATATTGTCAGATTCCTAAGGAAAGTCTGATGCCCTCTGTCAGAATGTTGCCTATGGGAAGGTTTTCCTTCCAACATGACAATGACCAGAAGCACACAGGAGAAAAAGGTGAATGTCCTTGCATGGCCTAGTCAGAGGCCAGACTTGAACCCAATTGAAAATCTGTGGAATGACTTGAAGACTGCAGTCCACAAACTGACACTATCTAATTTAACTTAACTTGATCAGTTCTGCAAAGAAGAGTACGCACATATTGCAAAGTTAGATGTGCAAAGCTTTGTGCGCCATTGAAAAGATGATTAGTTTTACCTGATTGAGTTTACAAATCGTTATCAGGAATGGGGTGGGGTTCCTTTTCCAAATCAGTGATTCTGTTTTTATGTTTTTTTTTCTTGTTTTTTTCTGTCATGTTGGTGTTATATCTTTCACTTGGATGTCAAAAAGTACTCTGAGTAAATACAGCTGGATAAAACAAAAACTGTCTGTCTTAATTTCAGAAAAATCTCACAGAATACCTCACAACAAGAGAAATCCCAAAACCTCACAAAACTTAGAAATCCCATTTGTACTAATTTTATAGTACTGGTTTTACAACCCAGCAAGCATCCATAAATTGTGCAGCTGCACTTAGACTTTCCCAACATTTGGAAACAATCTAGTTCATACACCTCAACTATCTCTCTGAGCATTACCTCCAATGTGTGTACTGTGCCATTGTTGTTAATGACACATTTATTCTGTACACATTTTCCACAGCATTCAGCAGTGTTTGATTCCACATACACATATCCCTGGGTGAGAGAGAGAGAGAAATTCATTAAACTGTGTCATGTCACACTATAATGTGTCATGTTACACAAAATTGGGAAAATTACAAGAGCAAATAGATAAATAAAGACTGCTAGCCAATACTCTGTTTGTTTCTGTAATTGCTGTAGTTAAAAAGTAGAACTTATGTAAAATATAAATTTCATGTAATTTCCCCATTTTGTCTGTCCAGAAAAAAGAAATATATGAAACATTACAAATTAATGAAATCCACCAGAAGATATTCAATATTAGACTTGCAAATTTAATGCCATTAAATTTAGTCAAAATAATACAATGACCTGGAATAAACTGCATAAAATGCCACAATGTGCAAAGTATTTTAGTATGATGATGTTTGCAATTTGCAACTCTTCGTGGTGATTGCTTGCGTGTAATTTGTATTATACACTTTTATAATTGTAATGCCAAGAATGTATAACACTGTGATATTTCTTTGCACAATACCATGATAATGTGGACCATACAGTATAGAATAAAATTAAAATGTGCATTTGTTCATTCTGCAGCAGCTTATACAGTAAACAGAGTGACGTTCAATTAAGGCACAATACAATCCTAGCAACTGAGTGTTAAGTCACTTGCTCAAGAATCCCTCATTGGTTTGCTAGAGGATTTAAGATTCAAATTCAAATTAGATCATTATCTCTGAGCATTAATCCCTGAATTAGCATTGCCCAACATGTCCCAATGTACAGTCATTCTCATTTCATTGAAGTTATATATGTTTACATACAGTTCATCAATAAACTAACAGATTTGTTCAAATTGTTATATGGACATTTGGAAAAACTTACTGGATCACAGTTTTCATTGCAAGTGACAAATCCACACTGGATCTTATACAGTTCTGTTTTTGAATCCACATCCCAGGTGCAGTGACACTCTTGGCAATCAATGACAGGAACTGAAGTACCAGGCTGGAATGGAGAGTTTGAAATGTAATTATTCATAGAGGACATAGTTATTACTACAAAACATGCAAACATTTGTTAGCGTGTGACATTTTAGAAAATCTTTCTTAGTTACCTCATACTCCAGTCCTTTATGAACACAGACCTTCTTTGGCTCTGCAAGAAAAAAACACATAATGGAAAAAAAATATTAGAAAACAGTAATGATAGTATGAAATCCAAAGAATAATATCCATAGTTTCCTTTAGTAATAATACCGCATGTTAATTCAGGGCAGCATTTTCCTTCGGGCACTTTGAGTACAGGAGTGTAGCCGACTGGACACTTGTCATTTATACTTGGGCAGGTGCTGCTCTCACAGCCTAAATTAAGTGCAAAAAAGTCATGGAGTCATGTAAAACACAAATTCACACCAACTTATATAACTGGTTTCAGTAAATGACAGTAGTAGACTTCAGAACATAACAGAACGGGGGGAAAAAATCACATTTACATTATGATTTATGTACATCTACAAACACTACATAATGAATTTTATTCTCCAAACAGATTTAAGATTTCTGTATTTGCCAAAACTTTCACCATAGTGCAAAACAAAAAAATTACAAGCAAACACAAAGCAGTCTTACGGCAGGTAAGGATAGTGCAACAGGCATCTGATGGATCGGTCACATTGACAACAATAAATCCTGGATCGCTGCAGGTCACTTGGTTGTTGTTTGAACACTGCTTTGGTTTACAGTTGATTGTTGCAGATGTTTTATCACAGACACAGTCCTGGCAACCATACTGGAATTGTTCTCCAAGCTGACAATTAAAATAAGAATGTTAAGGCAATGTTTGTCTTCAAACATTATACAGTCTGTATCTTTCATCTTAAATGTCAATTTCATCCTGCAGTCACCCACTTCCCAGGCAGAATTAAGGATGTATGTTGTTTCTAGTAGTTGTCATGACCTTCATACCTTGGTGGGTTAATGACCAAGGCTAACAAGGAGAACTGATTTCATAGATGAACACAATTGTTTAAAATGCATGCTGAAGTATTATTCAGTGAGATACAGAATACTTCTCATGTTTGTAGTATATAGATGTGTGGCTTTACTTTAAAATGCGAGAAAGACCTGTCCTTACCTCTCGTCCTTGGCCAGAGGGGTCCAAGCATCCTACAAAAAACACATTGTGCAGATGTTATTATACTGTATTATTATTATTATTATTATTATTATTATTATTATTACATTTAATAGTGAAAGTAAGAACATTTCCACATGCATAATGTGACAATGTGTGGGCATAAGAAATCCACTTGTTAAAAAAGACTTCAGCTCTCTACGAAGCAGAAAGATTGGATTTTGGAGTAGTGGGAAAAAGGTCATATGGTCTGATTGAGTCCAGATTGACTGGTGATTGGTGATAGTCAGTTGATGTTTTGGGATGGTTTGTGTTTTGTGGCTGGTGGTTCATTGGGTCTTGTAAAGGATTATTTAATCATGAATTAATCAAGAAAAAATATATCATGATGATTCAGCCCAAACCCTTGCCTCTACCAGGAAGTTTAGACTTGGTTGTAAATAGATTTTCTAACAATATAATTAACCCTATTGAAACCTGTGCCCTGGAAAGGGGAAGACTTATTACTTACCACATTTGTCAACGCATACTCCTGACTCCTTACTAAAGAGCTGTGTGCCATCAGGACAGAAACATCCCTCAGTTGTTGTGTTCATAAAATGGTCTTCAGGACTTATAAGAAAAAGATATAAAAGACATTTCAACATCAGAAATTACATTTTTACATTATTGCATCTTAACAGTTGTCTTAACAGTTGACATTAGGAACAAAAATGCAATATTTAACTATTTTAAACCAATTTCACATTTCAGCCTCCTTTATCATTTAAATATTTTCCAAACAAAAAAAGATGCATTATTATAAAGATGCATGAAGTTACATATTAAGCATACTTTTTTATTACCTTTTTAAATATTACATATATTTGGTTAGTATAATGTGGTAAAATGATGATACGATTATATAATTAAGAATGGGGGTTTAAATAGATGTACTAAATGCATACTTGTCTTTGCAGCTTGGAGGATCAACAGGTCCACATGCTTGGTACACTTTGTCTGCTGGACATTCAACAGCTGTGGAAGAAATATGCAACATATATTTTTCATTTACCAACATCTTAAACTACTCTGAGATAATCAATACAGTATATTACCTTTACAGACTTAATAGTAACTTATGCTTGATATTTTTCAAATTTTTTGTTTGTTTTCTCTATATGTTTTCATGAGTGGGCTTACGGCAACGATCAGTGTGTTCTCTCCAGTTTATACAGAGACCAAGCTGAGAGCAGGCTACTGCATAGGTCTGAAGACTGGTGCAGACCACAGCCGGGTTGCTCATATGACAACTGTCAAACTGGCAGCCAGTGATGTAGTTGTCAGGGGGGAGATAAGGATGGCACTCCTTAAACAAACTGGAAAAAAGTGAACAAAGTGTCCATTTGTATCTTATGTAAAAGACTAGTGTAATGCAATATTATAATGTTATAATGTGTATAATCAGCCCATCGGTATCAGACTTTTGTGATATGCAGGTATTTATGCAAACAGAATACTGTATATCAGAAATCATTTTCACATTTTCACTCTTAACTTAATAATTAAATAATACATACAATGTTAATACAAATAAAAATGTCTGTTTAAGTATAAAAGTGAACCCTAGCAATGCGGTTATTTCAGGTAATACGCACTCGCTCTTCAGGAGCTCGCACACTGGGTTGATTGGACAAGGAGGTTTAGTGGGTTCAGGTGTTGGGGGCGGTTTGCATTCAGGGTTATACAAGTCTTTAGCTTCCCAGTGATTTGCCATTTCTGCACAGTCATTTATAATTATCCCCCCTGGCAGCATGCAGTCATCAGTCTGGTTGTTGTTGCAGGTACCTGAAAATTTTTTAATTACAAACACAATTGCACATTGCCATTATCCACATTATGCAATTATCTAACAATCTGATATAAAGTTTAACAGTAAAATAAAATAATCATGAATACCTATTGATGCCAGGCATAAATATAACTAGACAAGCATACATCTATTAACTTTTTATTGTTGTTTAATTTGTGTGAATACTTTATTTATCCGTAATGGTCTCACTATAACTATGGACTCAACAATTTTTTTTAACAAATGGTTGTTTTATTATAACATAGTTGCATTTATATTGACATACCACAGTGTCCTTGGGTGTTGTTCCCAAAATGCTGGAATGGCAAATTGACACTAAAGCCAGTAACTCCAAACATCACCACAACCATGAGCTCTGGAATCTCCAGGATTAAGTTCAACTGTGAGCTCACCACCCTCACACCACTTTGTTGAAATGGTAAGTTCAGAGAAGAATGCCCCATTAAAGCCTGTATTAATAAAAGTAGAATAAATAGTCAGTTGCTGGCTCAGCATAATTTATTGAATCCCAAATCTAAAGAAACAACATCACTATTATTGAATGTATCAAGAAACCATATTATACTTTTGTAGAGATGTTTTAGTGTTGAATCGTACCTCCAGTTTGGCAGCTCCTATAAGGTTGTGGTTTTTCAATGTGATCACTAGATTGTTGTAGGACACAATGATGGCTCTTGGGCAGGACACAGATTCTCGGGGATCACAATTAACATTATCAATGTAGATTTTCAAATTGTGTTTAGGACTGATTTCCTCCATTAAAACATATGTGCATTCTCCTTGATAACTATAGAACAGTCCATCAAATGTTTTATAGTGAGGATCACCCCAGCCTTCACAAAAACCTGGAATGGAGAAAAAATGGAGAAAATATTTTAATGCTTTCATTTCCTGAAGTATAATTTAACCTATTACATGTTTATTATTAATTATTTTATTGCATTTATTTACTTATTGCATGACATACAGTATGTTTGGCACTGGCCTTGTTTGGTCAACATTCACATAATGATCTAAATTTGGAGTCAAAGTGTAAAAAAAAAAAAAAAAGTTCTAAAAGTTCGATTATGTATGCCATTCACTGGTTTGGACTTTAGATGGGAGCAAGATTTTTACTCACAGTCACATTTATTTTCTTTACAGCAGTAATATTTGTCAGGAACCTGCACAGGTGGTTTGCCATTTGAACAAGTGATGTTTTCAAGAGGTGGACACTCATATGGAATGATCTCAATAGTATAGTTTTCAATGCACCTGGCCTTTGTGCAGTTACAGATCACGAACGTCTCATTTTCCTATCATGAGAAAAACAGCCCATTTTAACACTCGTCTACGCATCACTATATAGCATAGAATGTTACAAATGTATTTGTAAGTCAAGTTTGATAGCTGTTTAATTAAATATCATAAAAATGAACAAAACTTATCATCTAAACAAGTTAAATCTATAACAGTAAAACTGCATTCCAACAATTGTTCTGACTCTATATTTTAAGTTTATATATAACACACACACACACACACACACACACACACACACACACACACACACACACACACAACCACACACACACACACACCGTAGAACCTCAGATTACGAGTTACCCAGTTTGAGAGCATTCCCAAGACGAGCAAACTTTTTGAATACATTTTAACTAGATAAACAAGCAAGTCTTGATATACGTAACAAGTATCATTGAGTATCATATGGCACGCATGTGCTTCTTGATGCAGAGAGTCACATGATCACAACTGAGCCAATGGCTCTTCTTTCTCTCGCGCTGCGGAATTGTGGGTAATCGTCTCCCATGCACGGTCTCAGTCCCCGTGCGTCACTCATATAGTCATGCGTGCGTGTACTGTTTACTACAACACTGTGACCAATGTGTCCACGTAAAGCATCTTTTGTTTGCATGCGTGTTTGTGTGTAAGACAACTTTTACACACACCGGTTTACCAGACTTACTCGCATGCTTGTGTGAGGGTGACAAGGTAAACAGGTGTGTGTGTGTGTGTGTGTGTGTGTGAGTATAAAAGTTGTCCTACACAGCAGACCCCTTCACTCCATTTCTCCTCCTCTCCTCTCTCTGGTCTCAATCACTACAGCCACAATTCTTTTCAAAGATAAATTGCAGGTTAATTTGTTTGATATTTTCTTTATATTTTCTATTAATTATTTTTATATTAAAGTTTTTGTTTTGTGGAACAAATTGTCTAAGTTTCCATTATTTCTTATGGGGGAAATTTAGATTAGATTAGATTAGATTAGATTAGATTAGATTCAACTTTATTGTCATTGCACATAGTTACAAGGCAATTTGCTTCTATATATGAGTGTTTTGATATACAAGCACACTTCCAGAACGAATTATGCTAGCAATATGTACAGTATGCAGTGGAGCCTTGGATTGCTAGCATAATTCATTCCAGAAGCGGACTTGTATATCAAAATACACAGATCAAAGTGAATTTTCCCGTAAGAAATAATTGGAACTCAAATTGTTTGTTCCACAGCCCAAAAAAATAAATACATAAAAATAATTAATACAAAATATAAAGTAAAAATAAAACAAATTAATATGAACTTTACCTTTAAAAAAAGTAAAAATTAATCCCGATAGATAAGTATTTCCGTTTATGCGCGCAGGCGCTGTGAGTGTGTGCGCGTGTGTGTGTGTGTGTATATATATATATATATTTCCCACTGTGGGATGAACAAAAGTATATAGTATGTAGTCTGAAAGAGGAAGAGGTCTGAAAATCTCCTTACAACAATTTGCCCTTGTGGATTCATAAAACCAGAGGTTCACATGACGGATCTGAATGCTGAGGAAGTTTGGTTTCCTTTATTTATATGGCAGACAATCTCCCGAAGGTTAATGTGGTTATACTGGGAATTCTCCTTTCAGTATGCAAGTATTGCCTCTTGTAGATTATCTGATACTCTGAAACACACACACACACACACACAAAGAAACTGTTTGACTATTTCAACTGTCGGATGTGGGTTTGAATTTCAGTTCCCAATCTTGTGTTTCCACACTTCCACCTGTATTTCCATTCTTACATTAATTACTGTAACAGTAAGGTCAACCCAACCTACCACCACTGACAATAATGTTATATTTGAATTTATATCTTAGACAGAATCTAATTCGAGTATTGGGGAATGGATTACACAGTGAACAGGCCGATGTGTAAAACGGACCCATGGGGCTGAGGGGAGCATGTTTATAGGATTTAAACTCATGGTTAATTAAAATGGTTGAGCTGCCTCCGACAGATTAGAGTTTAATTTTAACTGTTATGAAAGGAATCCTTAATGCCTTTTTTATTTATTTTGTTTTTTTTTGTTTAATAAAAGTATTGTGAATTTGGGTAACATCATGCTAACAGATGTGTTTTAAACCACTTGTGGTACTAGGAATCAGGGTCACTATAGTTAGGGTTAGTTAGCAGCCAAACTGTAAAACAGCATCATTTACCAAAATTTTTTATTTTTTTTTTCTTGACCATCTGGGTTTCCTACAATTTTTATGTTTTTTTTCTCAACTCCAAGAACATGCCAATCAATCAGTAGTTTGGCTACATTACATAGCCAATACGTGTGCAGTGTGTGTGTCCTGGAATAGACATCAGACTCACCAGGATGAAGAGCTTAATGAAGTTGAATGAACGAGTTTCTGTATGTAAATATTTACAAAAAGCTACATGACGAAGACGTATTCATTTAAATAATGAACAATTTCCACAAATAGACCTAGCTGTCTAGGGCACATCTGTCTACTGCCTGTCACCTGGTGCGCCCCTGTATGGACATTTTGTTCTCACAATTCCATTAACCATTACTTTTAAAAGCATATAAATCCAGTGTACTAGAATTGAATTAGGTGCTGACGTAGTTATGCTTTGAAACACGCAAGCAGCAGATTTCAATTGTCATTTCGAAGTATACATGTGAGTTAAAGGTTTTTGTTAAAACACAGGTAGACAGACTGCAATGGAAAGCTTTGTGTACCAGTTTGTGTATAAAATAATACTGAACAAAACAAAGCCTTTTTCAAAGGTATATAAAAAAAAAAAGTTTTTCATTTGAAAGCTAATTCAATTAATTTAGCACTGTCATTTCGCACCTCCAGGGTCCGGGTTCGATTCCCGTCTCCGTGTACATGGAGTTTGCATGTTCTCCCCGTGCTTGGTGGGTTTCCATTGGGTACTTCTTTATTTCCCCGCACAATCCAAAAACATGCAGATTAGGCTAATTGGCGTTCCCAAATTGCCCATAGTGTTAAAACTGGCACCCTGCCTTGTGCCCTAAGTCTCCTGGTATAGGCTTGAGGCCACCCATGACCCAGTACACAGGATTAAGTGGTATAGACAATGAGTGAGTGAGTTAATTCATAACAATATGTTTCTGTATTTTGTGACTTTAAAGATGATTATGGAATTCCTGGCGGCACTGTTAATCAGCCTTTAAGCCATATTTATCTTTAAAAATATATTATGCAATATTTGTAACTATATATATATATATATTACAAACTCAGCTGAAATTCGAAATTGGTGTAGATGGTGGCGTAGTGGTTTGCTCTGCTGCCTCACACCTACAGGGTTGAGAGTTCACATCCCGCCTTTAGTCTAATTGGACTAATTGGCATTTGCAAATTGCCCGTGAATGACTGTGTCAGTGCTTGTGCCCTACCTAGTGCCCCAGGTCCCCTGAGATAAAGCCTCCTGTGACCCTGTACATGATAAGCGATATAGAGAGTGAGTGAGAGTGAGAAATGTCTACATCAGGGTTTCCCCCAGTGACATCGCCTGTGGCCACTTTCTACAGACTTTTACTGTGTTGGGACTTTTTTCCACAAGTTTTTCAGTTTATTTATGATGTGTATGGTTATCTATAAGGCTATGGTATCTCTGTATCTGTGTTTGGGTTGTGTTTTGTGCTGTGCACACAGCCAGTTCTAGACTCATTTCTCTGGTTAGCATTTAATGCATTTAATCTTTTAATGTTTATTCATTGTTTGAATAGATGTGTCGGGTCATGTTTGTCAAGTTCTTTAATAAAGATGCCTGCACTCACCTTCAGGCGTCATCATATCCCTGACATCTAAACATACGGTAGATGACACAATCTAGGGCTAAATAAGACAATGCATCCTAAAATAAGAAAGATTAGAAAAAAAATATTATTATAAATATGTTATATAGTATTATAAAATTTAAATCTAAGATTAATTTTGGTTTGCAATAAAATATTGGACTAACATAAACTTTACACACACCACTAAAGTATGACTGACCGTCACAAAGACCTGTTTTTTTTTCAACATTTTAAAACACTGTTTTAACACAGTCTTTCTTGGAAATGGAAAAAAATGCACAATATTTTTCACAAACATTGATGCATAGTTACGTTTTATGTCATAAATTGAACAGAAAAAAAAAAAGCAGCTAAAAGTCTTTTAATTCTTGTCCTTGGGATTTTCTCCCATTCTTCCTTGCAAAAGGCTTCTAGTTCTGTAATATTCTTTGCTCGTCTTGCTTGCACGGCTCTTTTAAGCTCTACCTACAAATTTTCATGATGTTTAAATCAGGGGACTGTGATGGACGTCCCAAAACCTTCAGCCTGCGTCTCTTGAGGTATTCCATAGTGGATTCCGAGGTATGTTTAGGATCATTGTCCTGTTGTAGAAGCCGTCCTCTTTTCAGCTTCAGCTTTTTTACAGATGGTGTGATGTTTGCTTCCAGAATTTGC
>JAQMYI010043492.1:0-16069 GCA_030014275.1 Clariallabes melas | reverse complement strand
ACACACACACACACACACACACACACACACACACACACACACAAAATAAAGATGTACAGTGCCGCTTTCATTTGTTAAGGGAAATAAACTGTTTAAACCTACCTGGCCCTATGTGAAAAAAGTAATTGCCCCCTAAACCTAATAACTAGTCATGCCGGCCTTACAACTGTATTCAAGCATTTGCGATAACTGCCAATGAGTCATGAGTCTTTAACATCGCTGTGGAGGAATTTTGGCCCACTCTTCTTTGCAGAATTGTTGTAAATTAGCCACATTGGAGGGTTTTCAAGCATGAACGGCTTGATTAAAGATTTAAATCAGATATCATAACCCAAGTTCACAAGACTTAGGGGGCAATTACTTTTTCACATACTTTTTTTTTCCAGGTAGACAGCTTTTTTATTTTTAAGAAATGAAATAATCATTTAAAAACTGCATTTTGTATTTACTCGGGTTATCTTTGTATAATATTAAAATTAGTTTAATGATCTCAATCATTAAGTGTGACAAATCTGAAAAAAAAAAAAAAAAAAAATGAGGAAGGGGGCAAATACTTTTTCAGCCCACTGTATATCTTGTTTTTATATTGTTACCATGATGCTACAAAATACTCCATAGTTATGAGTTGCCTAGCAACAGCGTCCTTAACCATTAACCACTTGCTCTCCCACATCAGAGGAACTCGCTCCTTTCGAACGCGCCGGCCGACAACCTGGGAGTCCCGTCATGCTCTCCTACAGACAGACGGACAGACGGACGGGGAGTCAATATGAGCCAGAGGGAAACCGGGTTCATCACGGTGCTGGGAGGTTGTGGTCACTGATGTGGTTGATTGACAGCGATGGTAGATAAGGCGCTGTAGCGCGAGGCCGAGCAGAGCTGCACTGAGAGATAAGAAACAGATTAACACCAAAAGATTAAGAAAGAAAAAAAAGAAGAGAGAAGGAGCGAGCGTGTATATAGAGCAGAGCCGCAGATGTACAGAAGCCCTTACTTAGTATGTAAGGGGTGTTACGGAGCTACACCTTCGTCTTTGTGGATATAACTTGTTCGACAGTGTGTGTGCGCGTTTGCACATGTGTGTGTTTAGTAGAATTTCACACATCCCTATTTGCATAGTTTTGTTTGAGAAGCTGTCATCGAAGGATTATATGTTCATGGTCTACATCTCCCATCTGCCAGGCTAAACTGCTCCTAATACTGTGTGTGTGTGAGTGTGTGTGTGTGTGTGTGTGAGAAAGAGCGCGCGCGAGAGAGAAAGAGAGCGTACCCCTCTAGACCATAAAAAAACAGCATTTAGATCTTTAGCCAGACAGACAGACAGCAGCCAGACAGTCAGACGGATAAATACATACCACCCTTTCATCTTTAGTAAATAATATACAATAGCCTTCACAAACACCAATTGGAGATTTTAGACAGAGCTCTCCACCACCCCCATCAGCCTCATCATCATCATCATCATCATCAAAACACCAACTGTGAGGATATCCTTAAAAGACAGTACAGTAGAGTACTCTGTACAGCCACATATCAGTCAGAGAGATTTCTTTGCACCACATTCAGTTTGTGTACATGTTATTCCACTAGACGTGTGTGTTCCGTGACACACGATTGCAATAAACACGTGCCAATATCTTAACATCCAGTAATCAGATAAGTCTCTAGTGATCCCATCAAAACACAGGAAACAAAAACCAGGATATAAGAGGTGCACAAATGGATTTCCGCAATGCTCGCAAATTGCCAAACACACCCAATTTCACACTCAAGGCTCTGGGGAAGCTGATATTAAACTCGAGCTATTCGTGGAATTAGAGGCAGAAAAATCGCAGCAGAACATCTCATTTGAGAGATTACACGCACTCGTTTGGAACCGACGGGTAAAGCAAGATGGGTTCGGTGTAGTTAAGAACCGAAACCGTGGTTCCCGGGCATCCTTGAGATTTGAGCTCACGACCTTCTGACCACAAGTGTACAACCTGTAACCTCTGAGGGGTGAGCTCGCGATTGCCAAGAAAGGCAACTGCTTAAGCGCTGTAACTAGAGCGCTTAGGATCCATTACGTGGCTGTGTTCCATCGCCTCCAGCTGCCGTTAACATTCACATGCAGAACGGACTCGTCTGGGCCATAAGTGGAACAATCAATGGCTTTCATAAAGAGAAGAGAAGTCAGCAGGGTAGAGTTTAGAGAATGGCTAATGTCTTCTCATTTACAAAGCTTACATAAAGATCATTGTCTTTAACTGAAAACGGAGCACGCACTTACTATGTGTTTAAAAAACCTCTCAACACACTACTCAGTGTTCTGATATTTATGAAATTGTCCTAGAAATCTGACAAGCTGATTTTTCAATATTACATTATTTTGTACTTGTATAGGAATCAACAGCGACACTGAGGTGGGGTCATGTGCGCCGATGCAAAGTGAAGTGTTTTGTTCTACATAACTATAACTTATGCATTAACACTTTATATTTATATTTATATTTATAAAAGAACACACATCATAATGCTTATCCATTTACAGCTACGTGTAAAGGGCACATATTATGCAAAATTTTACGTTTTAGTCATTTTTTAAACATTCAGTATGGAAATGGTTTAAACAAGCTGACCAGATATTTCTCCCCTAATGTGACCTCATAAAAAAGATCCCCTCCCCAGCTTGTTGTTCCGCTTTTCAGTTCTCTGAGAGGGCGCGGCTCAGCTGTAGTTCATTTACATAGATGCTGGAATGGCACTTTTGAAGGAGGAGTGAAACAAACACCTGTGTTAAGTTGCTAATTAGTAAAATATGGGACCTTTAAAATAAAAAAATGGGTGACTTTAATGTGATGGGATTCTTCAGATGCAGTGTTACTGGGAAGCCGCAAAACGCAAAAACAACCCCGCGTTTCAGGAAACTTTAACCGCTGACACTGGAGTCTGGTTTAATCACACGTAATGTTTAGCTGCTAGAAATGATAAGGCGTTAGATTAAAATTAAAATCGATCAGGTTTCCAGATCATTTGCCTATCGAGTATGCGAAGGTAACACACGGATGCTTCTAACGCACTCCGTTCATTCTTATCGTGCTAATGGCTTATTGACGAACAACTGATATTGGCGCAATTTGTAAAGACATAATCGTTAAACAATTTATGTTTTGTTTTTTTTATGACTTCCCTTCTATTACATTCGAACATTATACGAGGGGCGTTCGAGTCAACCCGGGACTTTGTGAACGAAGGCGTAAAAACCGATTGACAGTTACAGAAGATGATTCGACTCTTAGTCGCAGTAAAACATTTGAATGGTGCGAAGGCCGTACGCCCATGGCCGACGAGGTGGCTCAGAGCCCAATAGAGTTGTTCCTGTGAACATTCAGTGGGTGGATAATATTTCACCAACCTGTGGAAGAGACTCTGTGGGATCTTAACACACACTCATTCACCAACACCACTTACAAATTACAGGAACTCGGCTGGGAGTTATTGCCATATCCCCTGTACACTCCTGACCTCGCTCCAAGCCTTTTCCACATGCTTGGGCCTTTAAAGGGGGTTCCTGGGAGGCCAGCGTTTCAGAAGAGAAGCAGGCTGTGCAATCATGTACAACCTGTACTTAAATAATGATGGTATCCAAGCACTAGTGAAACGCTGGAATAAGTGCATTAATGTAGCAGGGGATTTTATATAGACAAATAAAGGGAGTTTTTACTCTAGTAACTGTGTTCTGTACAATCAAAAGTCTCAGTTTGATTTGAACACTATCTATGTGTATAAATTTTATATATTAATATATACAGGTAATATTAGGAGAAAATGATGGAATTTCATTTCATCAGAAGTAAAACTTGACTTGAATATCTTTTCTGGGCAATAATGGAAGCACACACACACACACACACACACATACACAGACCCACAAACAGGAAAGATCTCCGTCTATAGATTAATAATCCCTGTAGGAAGCAGTCTAATGGATAGAAGCAGAAAGCATCTAATCCAATAAAAGCATTACCAGAGACTCAGTGTTGCATTAAAACCAGTCAATAATCTGCTGCTTCATTAATCAAGTGCTTATGTTTAAATACATGAATACAATTTAAGCATATAGTTAAATCAATACAGCGTGTTACCTGGGGATGAACAGCAGACAGCTCTTTACTTTTTGTTTTATCATCCTTTAGCTTGTTCAAATCTGAGGGAAGATGCTGAATTTGATTTGGATTCGATTTCATTTGAGTTGATTTGATTTTAATTCTCCCCAATATATAAATCGTAGGTTCGTCCTAACCTTATGAGATTTGTTGATGGAAATTGAAACCAACGTTCGGTAATTAAGTATGTCCTTCAAACTAAGACATACTGAGGTTTTAAAATGACTTTGAGATCTGCCAGTTATTTACTGTAGGTCATTTGCATGGGTTTTTAAAAAAAAAATTATTTTGGAAGGAGTCTCCAGTGTCAGTCTAACGCAACAGCCTGTAAGTTTGAAATGAGAATGAGAAACATTTTAGGATATTGGGGTAAAAAGGGAAAAAGGAGGAGCTGTTTTTTTTTTTTTTTTAAACATCCAATGGTATCTATATAAATAAAAGAAAGGTTTTGTCTGTACGTTGGTCAGGACTCGCTCTTTCAATTATATCTTTACGTTGCATACATTGGAGGACCTGAAACCAGTCTCAGAAAAATTCGCATTTATTTCTTGTTTAGTGATAAATGCTAAGCATGATGTGTGCATCGCTTCATGCTCCTCTGTTCTCACCCTGACACGCCCATCACTCTGGAATAGAGTCAATCTGGACACATCAGACCACATGATCTTTTTCGGTTGCTCAAAAGTCCGGTCTTTATGCTTTTTTTTTTACTATGCAACTCCACCAAGTCTTAACGTCATCACAAATCACATATATGTTTTATTTTATTTGTACTTCAGTATGATCCTTCTAGGTTATAATAATTTCAACAATCTCAGATGCTTTTTATTTTGCATGATGCAGGCTAATAATTTGACCCCTCTGAAAAATGACTTTTTTCACCAGGCACTGTGTATTCTAGAACTGCAATGAAAATATATTGTATATTTGTCTGCATTTGGAGATGAAAGCAACTGTAAATGGTACTTTATGTTCCAGGAAGTACACCAGACGATTGTGCGTATAATGTGAATAATGTCAGTATCTGCTTTTCTGCCTCCAAGGCAGCGGAATACTGATGCAAATGCAGATTCTGAACTTTTCACCCACCGTTTTCCTGGAGATCATCCAGCGAAAGCGTCTTTTGCTTATATTTATATAAATCACACCAGTGTATATATACGTGACGTTAACATAATGATCATGCTGATAACCACAAAAAAAAATAAAAATAAAAATAAAAATAATAATAATATAAATATATATATATATACATTTTTTTTATTTATTTATTTATTTATTTATTTATTTTTTTGTGGTTATCAGAATGATCGTGTGAACATTTGCTTATATGAGCTCCTGTTGTCTGATCAGCGGAATCACTGTTTAACTTCATAACACTGTGAGCAAATACGACTTTTCATTAGCTGGTCTTTTCACTTCAGTGGACATGCGTGAGAAAGATAATGAGAGCAAATGCGAAACATGGAATGGGGTTTAATGGGATTTTTACGGGAGATGAATATGCGATGGCGGTTTGTTGGTTCTTTTGTGAGCGGATTGAAATGAAACGTCACGTCAGACAGGATTCGAGAATAAGTAGGACAAGCATGAGTTGGGTTTAGATTGGGTTTATGTTCAGAAAGTATAGTGTACACTGTCGAGTTCGCATTAGCTCCAGGCAAGAGTAGCCAATGGATAGGACAATGGGGGGGAAATGCTTTTAGGGGAGGGTTACAACCTAAAATGTGGATGTAAAAGGCAAAACCACACGTACATGTACTGTATGTTACTGTGTTATTTTTACCCATAATCCATAAACTCCTGTGCTATAACTGTTGGGCTATTTAATTAGACTTTTAATTAGACTTCTCTTGAGAAGCCAGACCAAGGGAAAAATAAGGTCTTCACATTTGTACTGTACATGTTTTTTCCATAACCTTTTCTTATCTGAAATTTTACCTAACATGGAGTGTGAGGTCAATCAGTAGTAAAAAGCATTTACAACTATCAGTCGGTTATGCTGTATTTTCCTTATTCAGAGACTAAAGTTAAGTGCAAATATAGGCAGATGATGCAGCAGCTTTGAGTAGGTTCTTTCAGTGGTCCTGCCAGATGATGCAAATGAACTCGTTGTAAAGTATAGTGCTGTGCAAAAGTCTTGAGTCATTTCTTTACTGTATATTCAACAAAATTAAATGATGGTGATTAAATTAAACAAGTGTTTTACTGTGACAGTTTCTGTGAAAGTGCCTAAAAATACAGTTTAAAAACTGGTAATTTATTGTAACACTCTGAGCAGCGACCTCATTTCCCCTCTCGTCTGTTCCAGCATCACCAGTATATTAATCACGGCCTGATCATCTGTCGTCACCTGCATCTGTTTCTCACTGATTTATTTATTAAGTTAGATGTTTTTTATGCATTAAAGATTTAAAGGTCACTGTGTGGCTTAACAGACACTTAACAGACAGCCACTGAAACGGCTTAGCTACAGGGACTGGACTGAAAATGAGGGACAAAACTGTTCATCATGACTACATTAGAAATACAAGAAAGTTCATATTTTGTCTCTTTTGAAATTAGTGTGGTTTCAGACTTTTGCACAGTGCTGTAGGGATAGAAAATTATGACCAATTTAGATGATTTTTTTAAATCGACAAATAATTGCACGCCTTGAAATAAACTGATTCCAGCATATTGCTAATATATTGCTTTTTTTTTATTACTAGCAATAATCAATAATCACAATAAATTTGCTTCATATAACAATTTAATATTTCCATATTATTATACAGTACATTATTCATCGGGGCTATTATGATATTTTACTGTAAGCCTTGGTTGTTGATATGATAAAAAATTGTTAATAAATGGTACTGAAGGAAAAAAACAAACAAATAAACAAAACTAACAAAAACTGTCACCTGCCATTTAAATTTTTTGGGGGAGAATGTCAAACAAGATATAAGGTTTAGAAGGTTTATGATGGCATAGTCACCCTTCCGGTCTTACAGGTGATATTTGTTTCTGCATTGTGGTGTGTGTGTGTGTGTGGTTGTGTGTGTGTGTGCGTGTGCGTTTCAACTCAAAGCTCCTAACGAGGATGTATGGCTTCCTCCGTCTCCATCTGAGACCATTTTTCTTGCGTCTTTCGCCCTCTCACACCCTCCTCCCACCATCCCTCGCTCAGACAGGCGTGCGTGTCTGGCCGGGATGCGAAATGTGCCATTACGTGACTATTACCGCATTCTCACCGGCTGACAAATTACAGAGCTAAAGCTGTTATCAGGGGTGTAAGGCGCTTCTGTGGCTCCCCAGACTTCTCCATCCCATTTCCTTCTACCCACGCCGGCCAGCCTTACCTACCCAAGCATGGCTAATACCTTATTATCATCTCATTTCTATGTGTAACTGATTAATTAGCAGATACTTTTAAGGCTTTTAGGCATCACCTTTTAATACCCAGAGATTATATTGGTGTGGGGTTGAGCAGTGAAGGCTTGATGAAGCTTACTTCCAGCAATATGAGCGGTAATGCAGTTTATGATTTGGAAAACTAAGCATGCAGATTTGACACGCAGGCGTAATTTTGCACATCGCCGGGATGTGTAGGCGCTGGTGCGAAACAGAGCCAGTCGGGAATAAGTAGTGCAACAATAACAGTACGAACATCGGACCTGGATGGAATGAACTTTTCTGGCCTTTTTGCATTTTTCTGTCCTCATGAATCGGTGAAAATCTCACATTTAATAGAACTGTTTTACAAACGTTCTACCCTAAAGCAAAAATGCAATAAAAAAAGGTCAGTTTAATAGGAGGGGGTGTTCAAGTCAAACCGGGACTTGTGATGAAATTGCTCATGGATGAAGGCATTAAATTGATTGACATTTACAGAAGACGATTTTAAAAAACCTGTTAATGATGATCACGGCCACGGTGGCTCGGAGCCCACTGCAGTCTGATCCTTAAAAAATCAACGGACTTGTGGCAGACTTGTCAGAGAGACGTATTTGTCTATGGGAACCGAACAGACGATTATTCACCAACACCACTTGCACATTATACAGTAGGAACTCAGCTGGGAGTTATCGTCATATCCCATTTCCAAATGTTTGGGCCAGTAAAGAAGTTCCTGGTTCTGACCCGAAGCAGGCAGTCCGATCATGGTTCTGGCATAAAGATAAAACTTTCTACCTTGATGGTATCCAAGCACTAGTGAATCACTGGGATAAGTGCATTAGTTTCACATATTCTGTACAATCAAAAATCCTGGTTTGACTTGAACACTGCTTGTATCGAACAAGTTTTCATTAAGTTTATTTAATTTTTTCTTCTTTTTTTGCTTTCCAGTCACAGGTCATGTTCTGTGATGAGTTTGATCTGGGTGTTAAATGCCACAACGATTTGTGCGATTCCTTTTTTTTCTTTCTTTCTGTACTTCAGCTTTGCATAAATGCAAACATCTGCTTGTGCGGAAAAGAAATCCCCCATTTTCTCCCTTTCGCCCGCACTAATCTGTTGATCCTCCATCCGCACAGTAAAGCTTGCACCAAAAAGCACTTAAGTTCCTCTTAAACGAGCGTCGAAAAGCCTTAATTCCCTTTTCATCCACCTTCCTAACTCGCACTGCAGCGCATGTGGCCCAACTGCTGCCCTTGAGTCGAGAGAGTGAGCAACAGAGAGAGAGAGAACGAGAGAGAGAGAGAGAAGACTATAATGCCCTCAAGGTCTCATTGCAATTAAAAGGCACCAGAAGTATTAAAAAGGCATTAGAGGAGCTGGCAGGGTTTCTAAGCCGAGCAGGAAGCACGTCTTAAACCCTGGCTAACCTTCTCTCACACACTTACGCACACTTACGCGCAGACAGACAGACACACACACACACACACACTCACACACACACACATACTTGGTCACTCATCACTCACTCTGCAGTTATGAGATCGCCCGTCTTCACGAAGTAAGTACGCAAACTTTTTAAGTTTATAAAAGTTTGTTCGAAAGTGTGAAGAAGAGTGTGAAAGAAGTGTAAAAATAACACACTTTAAGACACCCTGTTATAGGAAAACTAATCAACGACAGGGTGAGGTGATCCCTCGGAGCACATTTCGCACCCAAAGTTCCTTTAACATGATTAACAGGATGTCCTGAAGTGTCTGGTTCCTCTTATAACACCAAAGTGTTGACAAATACCTGAAAATTATTATTTCGATTACTTTTAATCCATTTAAATCACATTTAATGAAGTATTTCTTGTTGTAGTGCAGCGATTGGCACTGTGATCGAACCCTCGCACCGACAGGGTGGAAGGTTCGATTAGCGATTCGGTTCTGCGTACATGGAGTTTGCATGTTCTCCCTGTGCCTTTCGGGTTTCCTCCAGGTACTCACATATCACATGCCTGCAAAACAAATCCAAATCATCACCCCTCCACTGCCATGCCTGACAGTGGGTATTACAGTAAGAGTCTCTGCTGAAATGCTGTTTGGGTTTTTCGCCACTTTGGTTTCTTCTGTCCATAGGACATTGATCCCGAAGTCTTGTGGTTTGTTTAGATTGTTTAGTTTTGTGAACCTTAGTTGTGCTTCGGTGTTCTTTTTAGACAGAAGAGATTCCAAGCAAACCATACTTGTTCAGTCTTCTTCTAATTGTGCTTTCATAGACTTTACTATTTAACTTGCTCAGTAAGGCTAGTAGGGTCTGAAATGTAACTCTTGCACATTTTGTATGAGACATCCACTTCTGGGAATTTGAAAAAGGCAAGTGCCTTGAATGCTTTCTACCTGAAAAACTCTTAAGTTGAGAAGTTAGAGGGTTTTATAGCCTTTTCCAGATTGATGTGCAACAATTGCTTCTCTAAAACCATTGTTTATGTCCTTCCTTCTCGCCATTGTGTTAACACAAACACTTGAAAACTCCAGAGCAGCAAACTGCCAAAACTTTTGCTTTTTAGAGGTCTGCACTTCAACCTCCCCTCTTACACACTGTGGGAGCAGTACGGGGGTACGTAGGGGGTTGTACAGCCCACATGTCTTTCTTGGCTTACTTTTCTTAAATATAATTTTTTTCAATTCAATTCAATTTTATTTTTATAGCGCTTTTAGCAATGGTCATTGTCTCAAAGCAGCTTCCACAAATAATTAATGGCACGGAAAAGAAGCAATAGGTTGTTGTTCATCTGAGGTCGTATTCACCTGATAATAAGACCTGCTTTAATCAAATCACTTTTATTATGTTTTTTTTACATGACTGTAGGTTGTGTTACATTGATGGGCGTAGACTCTGCATGCATACAAGCATTAATGCAAAGGTTCTTGCTGGCAGTTTAAAAAAATATATATCTCTCTCCTGCTTACGACTTGTGGTATTTAATTAAAGATCCTCAAGGATTCTCTGTTTGATGTGGATTTTAATAAAAAAAAAAAATAAAAAATAAAAAAACGACCGGTGCATAACCTGATTCTGAATACAAGAAACTTTCCCCATTAATGTTTGTAAAAAATACTTTTTCCCTGATTCCATGAACATTAGTTGGATAAATGGTGTTTTATTTATTTTTTGGTAAATCGTCCTCACAGTCTTGTAGCAGAAATCTGATCTGATAAGGAATCACTCTGATGTAGGGTTCGAAACCTTTCCCTGAGAGACACATGTGTACGCATGCATAACAGTTTGAAATTTTCAAAGAACGAAACTCTGCTGTCGTTTATCATAAACTGTTTGTCACTTCTCATCTTTATCACTCCGTCTTTATTTTCTTTCTTTCTTTTTTTTTTGTTCGTGTGTGTTGGCGATGCCGTCGGGTACAGGCCGGCGCTTTGGCTTTGTTTAGAAATCTAAATAAACTGCACAGTCCCAGCTGACGGCCTGTGGCTAGTGTCATTCCAATATCAGCACTCAATGTCAATCTCCTGGAAGCTGCGGAAAGGAAGAGTAGCCTGCGGGGGAGAGAGAGAGAGAGAGAGAGAGAGATGGAGAGATTATGGAGAGACTCGGGAAGAAGGTGAGACAGAGGAACCGAGACAGAAACAGAAAGCAAGATTTGGAAAAGAAGACAGAGACAGATAGAGGAATGAATGAGTAATGGGAGACATAAAGTGAGAACGAGGGAAGCGCAGACAGAGACAAGGGAAAACATCTGGAATAGGTGATAGACGTGTGAAAGAGAGGGAGAGTGAAAGGGAGGAAATGAAGGAAGGAAGCAGGTATGTAGAGGTGGAGAAAAAAAAGAAGAGAGAAAAAGATTGATACGTCAGGAAGAAAATGAAATAGAGCATGCAAGAGTGAGAGAGATGGAAATAGACACGGAGAGAGTGAAATATGGGGAGGAGAGAGAGAGAGAGACAGAGGGGAAGGGGTAAATGGCAGCCGTAATTCAGTCTTTAGCCGCTTTGCTGCCTTTATACAATGTCTGGGAGAAAGATATTTCATTTTTCATCATCAAGAACGAGGGATAGAAAAGGAACGAAAGTGTAGCTGTATTTGCTGGGTGCTAAAAGAAATACCTGAGAAAGGTGATGAGTAGGATTGTGTGTGTGTGTGTGTGTCCTCCTTTCTTTTCCACCTTCTTCCAGCCTTCATCTCTCTCCTTCTCCTCTTCTCCTGACAGTAATGTGACACACTCGAGGCCTCGGCGCTGAGTGATTGTCAGTTTGGCAGCGGTGGGCGTCGGCCCGAGGTGTGATCCCTGAGCTGTGATTGGCTGGCAGATTGATAGGCAGACAGACAGGCCTTTGTGAGGCGTCACCGTGTCCCCCTGGAGGCTTACAGGACGCTCTTGGAGACAGGAGCGGACGGCGTAGCTGAGGGGAAGGTGGCAGGATCTGTGATTACGGCGTCGGGGCTCGAACACAGACACTGCCGAGGGTTAACGCAGGACTGAGAGGCGGTGTGCGTGTGTGTGTGTGTGTGTGTGTGTGTGTGTGTGTGTGTGTGTGTGGGACTCACGTTAACACAGCAGACCTCACACTGAGCTGTGTGACAGCACTGACATCTCTCCAGTTTGCATTTGCCTCTGCTGTCAAAATATGATTTGGGTTAAAACCGTAGAAAGCTTTGTCCTCGAGATTTGGCGGATGACTTTGCTTGTCGATCATTCCTGTAGCGGCAGATTTATCCGGAATATCCGGCGTATTAGACCGGGAAAACTTCGCCTTTCTCACTACTTTGTCTTGTTTATGTAAACAAACAAACAAACAAACAAACAAACAAACAAAAAACACAATTACTTTTAAAGTTATGGGAGAAGAGACATCAAAGCTAAGCTTCTTAAAGGTATTTCAAATACAAAAATATTTCTAAAGAACGTAAAAAAATGCATCATATAATTCAAGGAGCGTTCAAGTCAAACCGGGACTTGGGATGAAATTTTGGCTGTATGACTTCGAGAACAGTACGGTGATGGCCGAGGTGACGGTCAGCGTTTGGGATGCCTGATGAATGAAAATCCACAACTAACTTGTCGCCTACTTGCAGAAGAGACACGTCAATCATTCACCAACACCACTTGCACGTTACAGGAACTCGGCTGGGAGGTACTGCTACATCACATGTACAATCCTGACCTCGCTCCAAGCCATTTCTGCATTTTTATTCCACTAAAGGGGTTCCTGGGAGGCCAGCGTTTCAGATGTGTTCGATAAGAGAAAACCTCCAACCTGGATGGTGTCCAAGCACTAGTGAAACCATGGGACAAGTGCATTCGTGTAGCAGAGAATCACATAGAGAAATAAAGAGAGTTTTTACTCTAATAGCGGGGGTCTGTTATTCTGCTCAATCAAAAGTCCCGGTTTGACTTGAACAC
Organism: Clariallabes melas; assembly: GCA_030014275.1. Classification (NCBI taxonomy): domain Eukaryota; kingdom Metazoa; phylum Chordata; class Actinopteri; order Siluriformes; family Clariidae; genus Clariallabes; species Clariallabes melas. The sequence continues at coordinate 3,139 of JAQMYI010043492.1, read as the reverse complement.
CCATCGTACAAATACAGATGTGATTAGAAGGAATGTGATTAGTTTTTTTCCCTCCCTGTCTCTCTCTCTCTCTCTTTCTCTCTCTCTTTCTCAAAGCAGTAACAAAGCAAGAAATTATAGTCATATGATTATATGTTTATTTTTAAACACATTTTATCTTATTTGTTGAGAATAAGAATCAGAATAGATTTATTTTTTATTATACTGACATTTATGATCATTCATCCATCCATTGTGTGTATTGTTTATCTAGAGTCAGGGCACAAGGCGGGGTACACCAAAGACAGGGTGCCAACCCATTACAAGGCACACACACACACACACACACACACACACGACACGAAACCCACAACACGACGTTGGCCAGAACGGAGCCACCGATTATGATTATAATTTATTGTCAGCCAGGAATGACACAAAGCTGATGACAAAGATGGATGAAAGGTGTTTTTTATTTATGATTTTTTTTTCTCGCGCATGAAAACATATGTGAAACGAAAGCAAGCATATGTAGAGTGAACGTGGAGGCTCTGTACCTGTCCAATGTTAGCTTACACAGAGAGAGAGAGAGAGAGAGTGTGTGTGTGTGTGTGTGTGTGTGTGTATAAATACACCAGCTCGCTCGCACCTGTTCTCTCCACTCCAAACATGGCTGATGCGTCTCCTCCTCCTGTGTGTCCTAATCATCGCTGACGCGTGTGCACACACTCTTACGCAGACGGGTTAAATACTTTACACAGCAGTGTTAGAGCTGCGTGTTAACATCTCCCTCTGTGTCTCTTTATCGCCTCGGATGCTGACAGACCCAGCTTTACCTGCGAACCAGTCAGCAGTTTTTTTCCCAGAGACGTTCCTGTGTGTGGTTTTGGACAACATGCACTGGAACGTGTTTCCGTCCAATTATTTATTCTCATCGCTTCGTTTTTCTCTCCTCAGCCCTCGTTCGGTTAATGAGCATGCTGTCTTCATGAGCATCGCTTCTCGAATAAAAAATGACTCGGCCTCCTCTGGCCTGATGGGACCCACTTCCTCGTGCTCCCAATACACACACACACACACACACACCAACGTACTGTACAGGCACTCCATACACACATACACGACAGCTTATCACACAGTCTTTATCCGTCCTGTTGAGACCTACTTATCTGTTGCTTTCTTTCTCCTCTTTCTCTCTCTCTCTCTCTCTCTCTCTCTCTATCTCTTTCCTGCCACACAATCTCTTAAAAAGTATCTAAGAGGAGCGCGGAGACAGCTCGGCCCACTCCGAGTGCCTGTAAACTTTAGATTGGGAGTCGGACTCGTCCTTCGGAGAGCAATGCAGCCTGACATTAGGAGGATGATGGTTCGCCAAGATGATGGCAGATGGAGATGGTGTAGTTTTATTGCTCCGGTGTGTGAAGGGCTCTCTAATGCAACACACACACACACACACACACACACACACACATAGCTGGAGAAAATGCTTAGCCCCCTTTTTTAAATCCCTTTTCATCTCTTAACACCGTCATCCAAAACGAAACGCTTAAGATTAGGATAATTTATCGACACTTAAAGACATTATAATTCCAAAACATCAATCAGACTACAACCTGATTGGTCCGAATATGTTCTTATATTGATTGATTTATTCATTTTTATGTAACAGCGGCTCTGATGGTGCATCCAGCTTTTATTCAAATGACAGATTAATATTAATGCACTTGTTCCTCTGAGGATATATAATAATATTAAATAATATTTCCTTCTCGATATCGTGACGGTTGTTCCTAAAGCCTCTAATGTCAGCTCTTTGTAGTGGGTGGAGATAAAACCATAATTTTTAATTGTGTCGGATGTCTCGGTCATTACAGGATCTCCCTGTAACATACAATGTTGGATTTTTTTTTTCTTTCTTTTTTCTTTTTTTGGCTTCAGTACCCTTTAACACCCAGGGTTTTAATAAATATCTATAGGAGCCATAATTTTGCAATATACAGCAATATGCATCTTTTTCTCAGCACAACTTAGGCAATATGATTTATTTATTCTAGGCAAATAATGTGTTTTTATAGTTGTTTTTGGTTGTTTCTATCATCATTAATAATAATAATAATAATAATAATAATACAAGCATTTTTTTTCACATTTTTGCGGCATCATTCTCATTTCCTGGTAAAATTTATAAAAGTACTGATAACTTTGGTTCTACTAAACAGATCAGTTTTCAGCGGCCGGCAGCTGTTTTTTTTAAAATAATTTTTTACTTTTACTGTTTTTTGTAAATTGCACATTGACCAATCCTGCGTCTCTGGCTCAGGTCTGTGCAGCTTGAGGTTTTAAGGGTTAATTTCAAAACAGCAGTGAAGGATTTTTATTATTATTATCATTCATTCATTCATTCATTGATCTTCTATATGGTTTATCCTGTATATACTGTTGTTCACACACATACACACACACACTACGCCAGTTATCCTAATCTTTGGTCTGTGGGAGGAAACCCATCAAGCACAGGTAGAACCTACTGTATCAAACTCCACGCACACAGACCCCGAGGCAGAAAGCGAACCCTCAGCCCTGGAGGTGCACATCGCCACCGCACACAGAGTATTTATTTATTTATTTATTTATTTAGTAAGGACATTAAACACGTCATTTTGCTCTTTAATGAACGAACACAAACTTTAGCAAAGTGCTGCGGTAAAAACAATTATTTACCTTTGAAATTATCTTAATTATTTTATTCGCTTTTATTATTTCATTTTATGCCGCCACATTGCCTCCATATTGTTCCACAATAATATTCTGTTTTCATCTCATTTGCATAAGAGAAAGATTGTGTCATAATCCACTACAAATTTGGAATAACGTTTATGACAAAACATTATAGAAAATCGTTACAATCACTGAAACCATTATGCGTAGTCGGAAAAAAACAAGTACATCATCATTACTGTGCTTTAAATGAAATTATTGTCCTGATGTTAGTTACTTTCTAGACTTCATATTTGCTGTTTTCTCATGTCACTGGAATTCACAAAATCTTGCAATAAGTAATAATAATAATAATAATAATAAAAGGCGGCACGGTGGTGTAGTGGTTAGCACTGTCGCCTTGCACCTCCAGGGTCTGGGTTCGATTCCTGGCCAGGCTCGA
>JAQMYI010043232.1:0-16515 GCA_030014275.1 Clariallabes melas | reverse complement strand
TACAGAATATATCAAAGAAGCCCCACTGACATCCCCCCGCACCACAAAAAACTCCTTAAACTCATCCACGACAACCCAACTATCCCCATAGCCCCCCCAAAAACACCACACTGCAGCTCCCACCCCCACCAAATATACCAAAACATAAACTTTCACCGAGCCAACCCCCCACGTCTCAGGAAAAGGCTCAGCAGCTAAAGCTGCCGAATACGCAAACACTACCAACATTCCACCCAAATAAATTAGAAACAGTATTAAGCCGATTAATGACCCACCATGATTAATTAAAACCCCACAGCCAACCCCTGCCGCCACAGCCAAGCCCAAAGCAGCAAAATAAGGAGCAGGATTAGAAGCAACCCCCACCAACCCGATCACCAAACCAAACAATAATAAATCATAAAAATACATCATAATTCTTGCCCGGACTTTAACCAGAACTAATGACTTGAAAACCCATCGTTGTTATTCAACTACAAGAACCTAATGGTAATCCGAAAAACCCACCCGCTTTTCAAAATTCTAAACAACGCACTAGTTGATCTCCCTGCCCCTTCCAACATCTCCGCATGATGGAACTTTGGATCTCTCCTACTACTATGTCTTATAGTACAGATCCTAACAGGCCTCTTCTTGGCCATACACTACACATCAGATATCTCAACCGCCTTCTCATCCGTCGCCCACATTTGCCGAGACGTAAACTACGGATGAACCATTCGAAACCTACACGCCAACGGGGCCTCTTTCTTCTTTATCTGTCTTTATCTACACGTAGGCCGAGGCCTATACTACGGCTCATACTTGTTCAAAGAGACTTGAAACATTGGGGTAGTCCTATTCCTACTTGTAATAATAACCGCCTTCGTCGGCTATGTCCTGCCCTGAGGACAAATATCTTTTTGAGGCGCCACAGTAATTACAAACCTCATGTCAGCTGTGCCATATGTAGGGGACGCCCTAGTACAATGAATCTGAGGGGGCTTCTCAGTTGATAACGCAACACTCACTCGATTCTTTACATTCCACTTCCTTCTCCCCTTCGCAGTTGTAGCCGCCACAGTAATACATGCCCTATTTTTACATGAAACAGGCTCCAACAACCCCACTGGCCTAAACTCAGACGCAGATAAAATTTCCTTCCACCCATATTTCTCATACAAAGACGCCCTGGGGTTTATTATTTTACTCGCAGCACTCACATCCCTGGCCCTATTCTCCCCAAACCTCCTCGGAGACCCAGAAAACTTCACCCCTGCTAATCCTCTAGTAACGCCACCCCACATTAAACCAGAATGATACTTCCTATTCGCATACGCCATCCTTCGGTCCATTCCGAATAAACTTGGCGGAGTCCTCGCCCTACTATTCTCAATATTAATCCTCATAGTGGTGCCATTACTCCACACCTCCAAACAACGAAGCATAACATTCCGACCCCTAACCCAATTCCTCTTTTGAACACTAATTGCAGACGTCTTCATCCTAACCTGAATCGGAGGAATGCCCGTCGAACACCCATTCATTATCATTGGGCAAATTGCCTCCGCCCTATACTTCCTACTATTCCTCATTTTAATACCACTAGCAGGTGTATTAGAAAACAAACTTATGAACTTCAATTGCCCTAGTAGCTTAATCCCAAAGCGCCGGTCTTGTAACCCGGAGACTAAAGGTTAAAATCCTTTCTAGCGCCAGAAAAGAGAGATTTTAACTCCCACCCCTAACTCCCAAAGCTAGGATTCTAAACTAAACTATTTTCTGATTAACCTAAAAATGTCGACATACATTTCGTTGTTATGGTATAGTACATAATATGCATAATCTGGCACCATGGTTTAGTATATATTATGCATAATTTTACATTATGTTTTAATTCATTACATTAAACAGTACTATCTTCAAAATAAGCAAGTAATTTCATGACACACTTATAGCGTCATCCACTAGAACTCACTTCGACACGAAGAAACTGCTCATCTAACACTCAGATACATTCCACATATCCTCTGGCATATCAACAGTCATAGCATCATAAAAGATTAATGTAGTAAGAAACCATCAACCTTTGATAACTTAATGCCCTATCTCCTTGATAGGTCAGGGACAATAATTGTGGGGGTCACACAACTTGCACTATTACTTGCATCTGGTTCCTATTTCAGGGCCATCAACATCTTATTACTCATAACTTGTTTTTACAGACATCGCCTAATGGTGTTGAAATTTACTAGCAGAAACCCACAAGCCAGAGGCACCATCAAATGGCATCTGGTTCTCTTTTTTTAGGATCACTTTCATTTTGCCCATTTCATGCATTAGCCCAACGTTCAATCAAGGTGGTACATTAAGGAAATACATGAGATGCGTTCTTGAATTACATTAACTCTTTCCAGCACATTTTCACTATCTAGTGCATACCCTATGGAGTCTTCCTCATAATTCCCTATTATTGCCCCCCCCCTTTCGTTCGAGCCTCGCGCGCGTTAAACCCCCCTTACCCCCCACGCCCTACGAATCCTGTTTTTTCCTGTCAAACCCCTAAACCAGGTAAGGCTCGATTGGCGTGCTTTCAACGAGTGATGATATGTTGATATATAGTGTTAAAAATTTGTAACAATATATAGCTAGTGTAGCTTAAGACAAAGCATAACACTGAAGATGTTAAGATGAACCCTAGAAAGTTCCACAGGCACAAAGGCTTGGTCCTGACTTTACCATCAACTCTAACCCAACTTATACATGCAAGCATCCGCGCCCCTGTGAGAATGCCCTCAACCCCCCTCTCGGGGGTGAGGAGCGGGTATCAGGCACACCCCTCCGCCCAAGACGCCTTGCTATGCCACACCCCCAAGGGAAATCAGCAGTAATAAACATTAAGCCATAAGTGAAAGCTTGACTTAGTTAGGGTTAGCAGGGCCGGTAAAATTCGTGCCAGCCACCGCGGTTATACGAAAGACCCAAGTTGATGCCTACGGCGTAAAGGGTGGTTAAGGAACTAACAAAATAAAACCAAAGGTCTTCTAAGCTGTCATACGCATCGCGAAGATACGAAGCCCAAACACGAAGGTAGTTTTAGCCAAATTTTAAACCTGACCCCACGAAAGCTAAGAAACAAACTGGGATTAGATACCCCACTATGCTTAGCCTTAAACCCAGATGCACTATTACACACACATCCGCCCGGGTACTACAAGCACAGCTTAAAACCCAAAGGACTTGGCGGTGTCTCAGACCCACCTAGAGGAGCCTGTTCTAGAACCGATAATCCTCGTTAAACCTCACCACTTCTTGTCTTATCCGCCTATATACCGCCGTCGTCAGCTTACCTTGTGAAAGCCCCAGCAGTAAGCAAAATTGGCAAACCCAAAAACGTCAGGTCGAGGTGTAGCGTATGAAGTGGGAAGAAATGGGCTACATTCTCTAATAATAGATTATTACGAATAGCACCCTGAAATAAGTGCCTAAAGGTGGATTTAGCAGTAAAAAGCAAAGAGAGAGTCCTTTTGAACCAGGCTCTGAGACGCGCACACACCGCCCGTCACCCTCCCCCACAAATAACAACACAATTCATAATAATACAACACAAAACAAGGGGAGGCAAGTCGTAACATGGTAAGTATACCGGAAGGTGTACTTGGAATAATCAGGACGTGGCTGAGACAGCCAAGCATCTCCCTTACACCGAGAAGACATCCATGCAAATTGGATCGCCCTGAGCTAAAAATCTAGCTTAACTACAAAATTAATCATAACAACAGTTAAAAAATTAACACAACCACAACCGTCTAACTAAAACATTCTACCGCCCTAGTATGTGAGACAGAAAAGGCTTAACCATAAGCTATAATAAAAGTACCGCAAGGGAAAGATGAAAGAGAAATGAAACAAAGCATTAAAGCACAACAAAGCAGAGATTAATGCTCGTACCTTTTGCATCATGATTTAGCCAGCCACCCTGAGCAAAGTGTACTTTAGTTCGAGACCCCGAAACTAAGTGAGCTACCCCGAGGCAGCCTATCAATTAGGGCCAACCCGTCTCTGTGGCAAAAGAGTGGGAAGACCTCCGGGTAGGGGTGACAGACCTACCGAACTTAGTTATAGCTGGTTGCCTAGGAAATAAATAAAAGTTTAGCCTCGCACTCCTTATCTCACTTACCAATAAATAATAAGACCTAAAGAAAAATGCGAGAGTTAGTCAAAAGAGGTACAGCTCTTTTGAAAAAGGACACAACCTTGTCGGGCGGTTAAAGATTATATTAAACAAGATATGTCGCCTCAGTGGGCCTAAAAGCAGCCACCTGAACAGAAAGCGTTAAAGCTCAAGCGAGCCAAAATTTATTATTCTAATACCTCATCTAAAACCCCCAATACTACTAGGCCACTCCATGTCTACATGGAAGAGATACTGCTAAAATGAGTAATAAGAAGGCACCCCCTTCTCCCTGTCCACGTGTATGCTAAACTGGACCCCCCACTAGCAATTACCGAACCCAACCAAAGAGGGAAGTGTGGCCAAATTAAAAACCAAGAAATAACCACAAAATTACATTAATCGTTAACCCCACACAGGAGGACACAAGGGAAAGACTAAAAAAAGAGGAAGGAACTCGGCAAACACAAGCCTCGCCTGTTTACCAAAAACATCGCCTCCTGCAACCCCAACGTATAGGAGGTCTTGCCTGCCCAGTGATAAATTAAACGGCCGCGGTATTCTGACCGTGCGAAGGTAGCGCAATCACTTGTCCTTTAAATGAGGACCCGTATGAATGGTGGAACGAGGGCTTAACTGTCTCCCCCTTTAAGTCAATGAAATTGATCTACCCGTGCAGAAGCGGGTATAGCCATACAAGACGAGAAGACCCTTTGGAGCTTAAGATAAAAACTAATTATGTTAAGAGCTACAAAATTTAGACTAAACCAAATAAATAATAGTATAATATCTTCGGTTGGGGCGACCACGGGAGAAAAACAAGCTCCCATGCGGACTGGGTTTATATCCTAAAACTAAGAGGGACACCTCTAAGTCGCAGAACATCTGACCATAATTGATCCGGCCCACAAAGCCGACCAACGAACCTAGTTACCCTAGGGATAACAGCGCAATCCTCTTCCAGAGTCCATATCGACAAGAGGGTTTACGACCTCGATGTTGGATCAGGACATCCTAATGGTGCAGCCGCTATTAAGGGTTCGTTTGTTCAACGATTAAAGTCCTACGTGATCTGAGTTCAGACCGGAGTAATCCAGGTCAGTTTCTATCTGTAATGCTATTTTTCCTAGTACGAAAGGACCGGAAAAAGGAGGCCCCTATTCACAACACGCCTCACCCCCACTAAATGATACCAACTAAATTCAATAAGGGAGGGCATAACCATTAAATCAAGACTAGATTATTAAGATGGCAGAGCCCGGTAATTGCGAAAGGCCTAAGCCCTTTCCTCCGGAGGTTCAAATCCTCCTCTTAATTATGATTACCACTATCACCATCCACCTAATTAACCCACTAGCCTATATCGTCCCCGTACTATTAGCCGTTGCCTTTCTGACCCTAATTGAACGAAAAGTTCTAGGTTATATACAACTACGAAAAGGCCCAAACGTAGTAGGACCATATGGACTCCTACAACCTATTGCAGACGGGGTTAAATTATTCATCAAAGAACCAATCCGGCCATCAACATCTTCCCCAATCTTATTTTTAACAACACCAATACTTGCCCTAACTCTGGCCCTTACACTATGAGCGCCTATACCCCTCCCACACCCAGTAATTGATCTCAACCTAGGCATACTATTTATTCTTGCCCTATCCAGCCTGGCAGTATACTCCATCCTGGGCTCGGGCTGAGCATCAAACTCAAAGTATGCCCTAATTGGAGCCCTTCGGGCAGTTGCCCAAACCATTTCATATGAAGTCAGCCTAGGATTAATTCTCCTCTCCACCATTATCTTCACGGGAGGCTTTACACTACAAATATTTAACGCAGCCCAAGAAACAATCTGATTGCTAATCCCGGCATGGCCCCTCGCTGCCATATGATATATCTCCACCCTCGCTGAGACTAACCGGGCACCATTTGACCTGACAGAAGGAGAATCAGAGCTAGTATCAGGCTTCAACGTCGAATATGCTGGAGGGCCCTTCACACTATTCTTTCTGGCCGAATACGCCAACATTATCTTAATAAATACACTATCAACAATTCTATTCCTAGGCGCAACACACATCCCAACTATCCCAGAACTAACTTCAACCAATATTATATTCAAAGCCGCTATACTTTCAATAGTCTTTCTATGAATCCGAGCATCTTATCCGCGGTTCCGCTACGACCAGTTAATACACCTGGTATGAAAAAACTTCTTACCCATAACACTAGCCCTTATTCTATGACACACAGCTCTACCAATTGCACTAGCAGGACTGCCACCCCAGCTATAATGGAGTCGTGCCCGAATGCTCAAGGACCACTTTGATAGAGTGATTAACGGAGGCTAAAATCCTCCCGACTCCTTAGAAAGAAGGGACTCGAACCCATGTCCTGGAGATCAAAACCCCAAGTGCTTCCATTACACCACTTTCTAGTAAGATAAGCTAATTAAGCTTTTGGGCCCATACCCCAAAAACGTAGGTTAAAATCCTTCTCTTACCAATGAACCCCTATATTACCACAATTCTATTATCAAGCCTGGGCCTAGGCACAACCATCACCTTCATAAGCTCTCACTGGCTCCTAGCCTGAATGGGCCTAGAAATTAACACACTAGCAATTCTTCCACTAATAGCCCAACAACACCACCCCCGGGCAGTAGAAGCCACCACTAAATATTTTTTAGCCCAAGCCACCGCAGCAGCCACAATTTTATTTGCTAGCACAATCAATGCATGATCAACAGGAGAATGAGACATTAACCACCTAACAAACCCAACAGCAACAACCCTGGCAATAATAGCCCTTGCATTAAAAGTAGGCCTAGCACCTGTACACTTCTGAATGCCTCCCGTCATACAAGGGCTAGACCTCTCAACAGGCCTAATTATAGCCACATGACAAAAACTAGCCCCATTCGCACTAATTATTCAAACAACACCAACAACAAACCCACAGCTTATCACCGCATTGGGTGTTATGTCAGTCTTCATTGGGGGCTGAGGGGGGCTAAACCAAACACAATTACGAAAAATCCTAGCCTACTCATCCATCGCCCACCTCGGCTGAATGGTCATCATTGCACAACTTAAGCCACAACTAACAATTCTAGCCCTAACTATATACATTATTATAACAGCCGCAACATTCATGACATTTAAATTTGCAACTGCCACAAAAATTAATATACTATCAATAAGTTGATCTAAAGCCCCAATCATTACAACAACTGCAGCCCTTGCACTCCTATCCCTAGGAGGCCTCCCACCGTTATCCGGATTTATACCAAAATGATTAATTCTACAAGAACTAACAGCACAAGGTCTCCCCATCCCCGCAACCATTATAGCCCTTAGTGCACTTTTAAGTCTTTATTTTTACCTACGACTATGTTACGCCATAACCCTTACTATCTCCCCCAACACAAACAATGCTTCAGCCCCATGACGCGCTCAAAATACACAAAACACAATTCCCCTGGCCACCTCCATATCCCTAACACTACTTCTTCTACCACTTGTCCCCCTAGCCCAAGCACTCATTAACTAGAGACTTAGGATAACATTAGACCAAAAGCCTTCAAAGCTTTAAGTAGGAGTGAAAATCTCCTAGCCTCTGTAAGACTTGCAGGACTTTATCCCACATCTTCTAAATGCAACTCAGACACTTTAATTAAGCTAAAGCCTTACTAGATGAGAAGGCCTCGATCCTACAAACTCCTAGTTAACAGCTAGGCGCCCAAACCAGCGGGCATTCATCTACTCTCCCCGCCTGTCTAAGCCACCAAGGCGGGGAAAGCCCCGGCAGGAAATAAGCCTGCTTCTCCGGGTTTGCAATCCGGAATGTTAAACACCACAGGGCTGTGGTAAAAAAAGGATTTGAACCTTTGTTCATGGAGCTACAATCCACCGCCTAACGCTCGGCCATTCTACCTGTGACAATCACACGCTGATTTTTCTCAACTAACCATAAAGATATTGGCACCCTTTACCTTGTGTTTGGTGCCTGGGCCGGAATGGTGGGCACAGCCTTAAGCCTCTTAATCCGGGCCGAACTAGCTCAGCCCGGAGCATTTCTTGGTGATGATCAAATTTACAACGTTATCGTTACCGCCCACGCCTTCGTAATAATTTTCTTTATAGTAATACCAATTATGATTGGTGGATTTGGAAACTGATTAATTCCACTAATAATTGGCGCACCCGACATGGCATTTCCACGAATAAATAATATAAGCTTCTGATTACTTCCCCCCTCCTTTCTACTACTTCTTGCATCGTCAGGAGTAGAAGCTGGGGCCGGAACCGGATGAACTGTTTACCCACCCCTAGCTGGAAACCTCGCACACGCAGGGGCCTCCGTAGACCTAACAATCTTTTCACTTCATTTAGCAGGGGTTTCATCAATCCTCGGGGCTATTAATTTTATTACAACTATTATTAATATGAAACCCCCAGCCATCTCACAGTATCAAACACCCTTATTTATTTGGGCCGTTCTAATTACCGCCGTGCTTCTACTCTTGTCCCTGCCAGTACTAGCTGCCGGAATTACAATACTACTAACAGACCGAAACCTAAACACAACATTTTTTGATCCTGCAGGAGGAGGAGATCCTATCCTGTACCAACACTTATTTTGATTTTTTGGTCACCCAGAAGTATATATTTTAATTTTACCCGGCTTTGGAATAGTATCACATATTGTGGCATACTACTCAGGCAAAAAAGAGCCATTCGGCTACATGGGCATGGTTTGGGCCATAATAGCCATTGGGCTTCTAGGGTTTATCGTATGGGCCCACCACATATTTACAGTGGGCATAGACGTAGACACCCGAGCATACTTTACATCGGCTACAATAATCATTGCCATCCCAACCGGAGTAAAAGTCTTTAGCTGACTAGCAACACTACACGGAGGCACAATTAAATGAGAGACCCCGATGCTCTGGGCCCTAGGTTTCATTTTCCTATTCACTGTCGGAGGCTTAACCGGGATCGTACTGGCCAACTCTTCCCTTGACATTGTTTTACACGACACCTATTATGTAGTAGCCCACTTCCACTATGTCTTATCAATAGGAGCCGTCTTTGCCATCATAGGGGGCTTTGTCCACTGATTCCCTCTTTTCACCGGCTATACAATACATGAAACTTGAACAAAAATTCACTTTGGTACAATATTTGTGGGAGTCAACCTCACCTTTTTCCCACAACACTTCCTAGGCTTAGCCGGAATGCCACGCCGATACTCAGATTACCCAGATGCTTACTCCTTATGAAATATTATTTCATCAATCGGATCCCTAATCTCCCTAGTGGCAGTCGTAATGTTCCTCTTCATCTTATGAGAGGCATTTACTGCTAAACGAGAAGTTCTCTCAGTAGAACTAACACCCACAAATGCGGAGTGGCTGCACGGATGTCCTCCCCCGTATCACACATTTGAAGAGCCAGCTTTCGTACAAGTACGAACACATTAACGAGAAAGGAAGGAGTCGAACCCCCATAAACTAGTTTCAAGCCAGTCGCATAACCGCTCTGCCACTTTCTTTAATAAAATGCTAGTAAAAACATTACCCTGCCTTGTCAAGGCAAAATTGTAGGTTAAACCCCTGCGCATTTTAAGCCCTACAGCTTAATGGCACATCCCTCACAACTAGGATTCCAAGACGCGGCCTCCCCTGTAATAGAAGAGCTTCTACATTTCCACGACCACGCTTTAATAATTGTTTTCTTAATTAGCACCTTAGTCTTATACATTATTGTTTTGATAGTAACAACGAAACTTACAAACAAATATATTTTAGATTCTCAAGAAATTGAAATCATTTGAACAATTCTCCCAGCAATTATTCTCATTACAATTGCCCTTCCCTCGTTACGAATTCTTTATCTAATAGACGAAGTAAATGACCCACACCTAACCGTGAAAGCCGTAGGACATCAATGATACTGAAGCTATGAGTACACAGACTACGAAGACCTTGCTTTTGACTCGTATATAATCCCAACCCAAGATCTGGCCCCCGGCCAATTCCGCCTCCTAGAGACGGATCACCGAATAGTAATTCCAATAGAATCTCCAGTCCGAGTCTTAGTATCAGCCGAAGACGTTCTACACTCCTGGGCCGTTCCATCACTTGGCATTAAAATAGATGCCGTGCCCGGACGATTAAACCAAACATCTTTTATTACCTCTCGCCCAGGTGTATTCTATGGGCAGTGTTCCGAGATCTGCGGCGCCAACCACAGCTTTATACCTATTGTAGTAGAAGCCGTCCCACTAGAACACTTCGAAAACTGATCCTCCACAATACTTGAAGACGCCTCATTAGAAAGCTGAATAGGGATTAGCGTTAGCCTTTTAAGCTAAAGATAGGTGGCCCCCAACCACCTCTAATGATATGCCCCAATTAAATCCCAGCCCATGACTTGCAATCCTCCTATTCTCCTGACTAGTTTTCCTAACAGTAATTCCAAACAAAGTATTAAAACACTCCTTCACTAATGAGGCCACAACACTAAGTGCTAAAAAACCCACATTACACACCTGAAGCTGACCATGGCATTAAACCTTTTTGACCAGTTTATAAGCCCCACACACCTCGGTATTCCCCTTATCGCCATTGCACTAACCCTTCCGTGAATCTTAATCCCTGCCCCGACCGCCCGCTATTTAAACAATCGCTTAGTCTCGCTACAGGGTTGATTCATTAAAACTTTTACACAACAATTACTAACCCCAATTAATCAAGGGGGACACAAATGAGCTATAATCCTAACTTCTTTAATGCTTTTTATCCTCACACTAAATATGCTCGGACTATTACCATATACATTCACACCAACAACCCAACTATCATTAAATATAGGACTAGCAGTCCCACTTTGACTAGCCACCGTTATTATTGGATTACGAAACCAACCCACCGCAGCATTCGGTCACCTTCTGCCAGAAGGAACCCCAACACCTCTTATTCCAATCCTAATTGTAATCGAAACAATTAGCCTATTCATTCGACCCCTTGCATTAGGAGTACGACTTACAGCGAACCTCACAGCAGGTCACCTGTTGATTCAACTAATCTCAATAGCAACAATTAGCCTTGCCTCATCCATAACAACAGTAGCTGCACTTACCGCCATCCTGCTTGTTTTACTGACTCTGTTAGAAGTAGCCGTTGCCTTCATTCAAGCCTATGTCTTTGTACTTTTATTAAGCCTATATCTACAAGAAAACGTTTAATGGCCCACCAAGCACATGCATATCACATGGTCGACCCAAGCCCATGGCCCCTAACAGGGGCAGTAGCCGCTCTCCTAATAACATCAGGCCTAGCAATCTGATTTCACTTCCACTCAACAATTCTCTTAACACTAGGATTAATACTGCTACTCCTCACCATATATCAATGATGGCGTGACATCGTACGAGAAGGCACCTTCCAAGGACACCACACACCGCCTGTACAAAAAGGCCTACGATACGGAATGATTCTCTTTATTACCTCCGAAGTATTATTTTTCCTAGGCTTTTTCTGAGCCTTCTACCACTCTAGTCTTGCCCCCACCCCAGAACTTGGCGGATGCTGACCACCAACAGGTATCACAACACTAGACCCATTCGAGGTCCCACTCCTAAATACAGCCGTTCTCCTCGCATCCGGCGTCACAGTAACATGGTCTCACCACAGCCTGATAGAAGGAGAACGAAAACAGGCAATCCAATCACTAACCCTGACAGTATTATTAGGCCTGTACTTCACCGCCCTCCAAGCCATAGAATATTACGAAGCCCCATTCACCATTGCCGACGGCGTATATGGCTCTACCTTCTTCGTAGCAACAGGCTTCCACGGACTACATGTTATTATTGGCTCAACCTTCCTTGCAGTCTGCCTCCTACGACAAATCCAATACCACTTTACATCCGAACATCATTTCGGGTTTGAAGCAGCCGCCTGATACTGACACTTCGTAGACGTTGTATGATTATTCCTATACGTCTCTATTTACTGATGAGGCTCATATCTTTCTAGTATTAAAGTTAGTACACGTGACTTCCAATCACCTAGTCTTGGTTAAACCCCAAGGAAAGATAATGAACTTAATTATTACAATTATAATTATCACCGCCGCCCTATCTGTCATCTTAGCATTAGTATCATTCTGACTGCCCCAAATAAGCCCAGATGCAGAAAAACTTTCCCCCTACGAATGTGGTTTTGATCCACTAGGATCAGCACGCCTACCATTTTCCATTCGATTTTTTCTAATTGCTATCCTATTCTTACTATTTGACCTAGAAATTGCCCTCCTCCTCCCCCTACCATGGGGTAATCAACTATTAAATCCCACCACCACACTAATATGGGCCGCAACCGTACTAATCTTGCTCACCCTGGGCCTACTTTATGAGTGAGTTCAAGGAGGCCTAGAATGAGCCGAATAGGGTATTAGTCCAACAAAGACCTCTGATTTCGGCTCAGAAAATTACAGTTAAAATCTGTAATGCCCTTATGGTATCAACATACTTCAGCTTTACATCAGCATTTGCCCTAGGACTATTAGGACTAGCCTTCCACCGCACCCATCTTTTATCTGCCTTATTATGCTTAGAAGGCATAATACTATCCCTATTCATCGCCCTGGCCCTATGGGCACTACAACTAGAAATAACTGCCTTCTCCCCCGCGCCCATTCTTCTCCTAGCTTTCTCAGCCTGCGAAGCCAGTGCAGGATTAGCACTACTAGTTGCTACTGCCCGTACCCACGGAACGGACCGATTACAAGCCCTAAACCTCCTACAATGCTAAAAATTCTAATTCCAACAATTATGCTATTTCCCACAATCTGGCTCTCGCCCCAAAAATGATTATGAACAATTACAACATTTCAAAGCTTAATTATTGCCATGATAAGCCTTACCTGAATTAAATTACCAACAGAAACAGGCTGAATGGCCTCAAACACATATATAGCAACAGACCCGCTATCAACCCCGCTGCTAGTTTTAACCTGCTGACTATTGCCCTTGATAATCATTGCTAGCCAAAACCACATTAAAACTGAGCCCACCAACCGCCAACGAACCTACATTACCCTCCTAGCCTCACTACAAATATTCCTAATCATAGCATTCGGAGCAACAGAGATTATTATATTTTACGTAATATTTGAAGCAACCCTCATTCCAACATTAATTATTATTACACGCTGAGGCAACCAAACCGAGCGCCTGAACGCAGGAACATACTTTTTATTTTATACCCTAACAGGGTCTCTCCCACTACTAGTGGCCCTCCTCCTACTTCACCAAAACATAGGCACACTTTCAATACTTATTATTCAACACTTTTCCCCCCTGTGCCCCGGCTCATGGGGCGATAAAATCCTTTGAGCAGCCTGTCTTGTTGCCTTCCTAGTAAAAATGCCCCTATACGGAGTACACCTTTGACTACCAAAAGCCCACGTAGAAGCACCAGTTGCTGGGTCCATAGTTCTAGCAGCCATCCTACTTAAACTAGGGGGCTATGGCATAATACGAATAATAACTATCCTAGACCCAGTCTCTAAAAACATAGCATATCCAATCATTGTGTTAGCCCTATGAGGAGTAATTATAACCGGCTCAATTTGTTTACGACAAACAGACTTAAAATCACTAATCGCCTACTCATCCGTCAGCCACATGGGCCTGGTAGCAGGAGGAATCCTAATCCAAACCCCATGGGGCTTCACCGGAGCTCTTGTACTAATAATTGCCCATGGCCTGGTCTCCTCCGCACTATTTTGTCTAGCAAACACAACCTACGAACGAACACACAGCCGAACAATAATATTGGCTCGCGGCATACAAATTATCTTCCCATTGACAGCCACTTGATGGTTTATTTCAAATCTTGCAAACCTAGCATTACCGCCCCTCCCCAACCTCATAGGAGAATTAGTAATTATCACAGCCATATTTAATTGATCCCCATGAACTTTAATTATAACAGGAGGCGGAACCCTAATTACTGCGGCCTACTCCCTATATCTATTTCTTATAACACAACGAGGGCCAGTCCCAACACATATTGTTGGCCTCCAACCCTTCCACACACGAGAACACCTACTAATAACACTACACATCCTCCCAATCATCCTCCTCATCTCCAAACCAGAAATTATATGAGGCTGATGATATTGTAGGCATAGTTTAACTAAAACATTAGATTGTGATTCTAAAAATAGGGGTTAAACCCCCCTTACCCACCGAAAGAGGCAAGAAGCAATAAGAACTGCTAATTCTTACCCCCACAGTTAAACTCCGTGGCTCATTCAGCTTCTAAAGGATAATAGTTCATCCATTGGTCTTAGGAACCAAAAACTCTTGGTGCAACTCCAAGTAGCAGCTATGGCAAACATTATAACTACCACCCTACTACTAACCTTAACAACCCTAATTTTACCACTAATAATAACAATAAGTCCAAACCCCCTGCACCAAAACTGGGCCACCAAACATGCTAAAAATGCCGTATGTACCGCATTCTTTATTAGTATGGCTCCCCTAGTCATCTTCTTAGACCAAGGAACAGAAAATATCATCACCACCTGAAACTGAATAAATATCATAAACTTTGATATTAATATCAGTTTCAAATTCGACCACTACTCACTAATTTTCACACCAATTGCTTTATACGTAACATGGTCCATCCTAGAGTTCGCATCATGATATATACACTCCGACCCACAAATAAACCGATTCTTTAAATATCTACTGCTATTCTTAGTGGCCATAATTATTCTAGTTACCGCCAACAATCTATTCCAACTATTCATCGGATGAGAAGGCGTAGGAATTATATCTTTCCTCCTCATCGGCTGATGACACGGACGAGCCGACGCTAATACAGCAGCTCTACAAGCCGTTGTTTATAACCGAGTCGGAGATGTGGGCCTTATCCTCGCCATCGCCTGAATCGCAATAAACCTTAACTCCTGAGAAATTCCACAAATCTTCTCACTCTCAAAAGAATTTGACATAACAGTTCCGCTAATAGGAATCATTCTAGCCGCTACTGGAAAATCCGCACAATTTGGCCTACACCCATGACTTCCATCAGCAATAGAAGGCCCAACCCCCGTATCAGCACTGCTCCACTCAAGCACAATAGTAGTCGCAGGCATTTTCCTTCTTATCCGACTACACCCCCTCATAGAAACTAACCATTTCGCACTGACAACCTGCCTATGCTTAGGAGCCCTGACCACTCTATTTACAGCCGCATGTGCTTTAACCCAAAACGACATCAAAAAAATCGTAGCATTCTCAACATCAAGCCAACTCGGCCTAATGATAGTAACAATTGGCCTTAATCAGCCACAACTGGCCTTCCTACATATTTGCACCCACGCATTCTTCAAAGCAATGTTATTCCTCTGCTCAGGCTCTATTATTCACAGCCTAAATGACGAACAAGACATCCGAAAAATAGGAGGACTACACAAACTAATACCATTTACTTCATCCTGCCTAACTATCGGCAGCATAGCACTAACAGGCATGCCCTTTCTAACAGGCTTCTTCTCAAAAGATGCCATCATTGAAGCCATAAATACCTCCCACTTAAACGCCTGGGCCCTAATTCTAACACTAACCGCCACCTCCTTCACCGCAGTGTACAGTCTTCGCATCGTATTCTTCGTAATTATGGGCTCGCCACGATTCCTGCCCACCTCCCCTATTAATGAAAATGACCCCTCAATAACCGCCCCCATTGGACGACTGGCATGAGGAAGTATTATAGCAGGCCTAATCATTACAACCAATCTTATTCCGTCAAAAACACAAATCATAACTATACCCCTATCCCTAAAATTAGCCGCACTACTTGTAACAAGTATCGGACTAATTATTGCCTTAGCACTAGCCACAACAGCCTCTAAACAAGTTAAAATAATCCCAACCCTACAGCCACACAACTTCTCAAATATGTTGGGCTACTTCCCACCAATCATCCACCGCATTCTACCGAAACTCAACCTTATTTTAGGAAAAGGCGCCACTAAACTGGATCGCCAATGAATAGAAATAGGGCCAAAAGGCCTACACCCGCTACATCTTAGCATCTCATCAACACTCGATGCCCAAAATACTAACATTATTAAAACTTATTTAACCTTCTACTTAATTACCACAATCCTTATTATACTGCTAATACTTTAAACTGCCCGAAGAGCCCCACGACTTAGACCCCGAGTTAATTCCAGTACCACAAAAAGACACAATAATAATACCCATGCACATACAACCAACATCCCACCCCCCACAGAATATATTAAAGACACCCCACCGATATCCCCCC
>JAQMYI010043220.1:0-16545 GCA_030014275.1 Clariallabes melas | reverse complement strand
GTGGAGCAATAGAAATAGATCGTGTGGTCTGATGAGTCAAGATTGATCCTATTCCAGAGAGATGGGTGCATCAAGGAAAGAAGGAAAGTGCAATGCACCCACCATGCATAGTGTCCACTGTACAAGCCTCTGGAGGCATGATGTTATGATCTGGTATTGCTTCAGTTGGTCAGGTCTAGCATTATTACGGCAATCAAATAAATTCAGTTGATGACCTGAAGGTATTGAATGACCAGGGTATATGGCCATATTCTAGTACTCCAATTGTAAAAGAGTGCGTCTGAGAGCACGAGGAGTCATTTTCGCAATTGAATTGGCCACCACATTATCCTAACATTAACCTCATTGAAAGTCCTTGAGGTGTGCTGGAGAAAATGTTACAGATGTTGGACCAGAGTGGTCCGATTTTTTCGTCATCGATACGAGAAACATTCTGATAATGCAATAAAGGTAGCAGAAACATGTTTTTAATATAAAAGCACATTGCTGTCTGCTTTGGTGTATAATGTAATGCCTTGGTGAAGCTACTTGGGGCAGCAGCAGCAGCAGCTCCATTTTTTCTTGGCCAACAGCACCAAGTGCAGCACTTTTATAGTTTAACTAGCGTGAGTATGCTAGTAGTAGTAGTAGTAGTAAAAATAGTTTGTAGAAATAGTTCAAAATAATCTGATCAGTTTGAATGTAATCAGTGATATTATTATTTCAGGTTGAAGCCCAAGTACATGTCTGCCTGTCTTTCTATACAGCAGAATTCTCTGTCTAACTTATTAATACAAAGAAATAGAATTTTGCAAGGTTGAGTACCTTACGCCTTGTTTACAGTAAGTTCTACTTCTCTCATCGTTGGACAAATACACTCCCTGTTCAGTAATCGGAGAGTAAATCACTTGAGAAATTAAAAAATTAGATCGGATAAAGATTAAGTTTCGTCTTAAAGTTATTCCATCGTGTTAAAATTCACTTCAGGGCTGTTTACATGAACTAAACCCAGTAAAAATGTTTATTTAAACTTTTCTAATTAATATCTATTGGTGCAAACATTGAGCAAGTAAGCTTATGTTAAAATAGATTATTAAATCCAGCACATACTGTAACTCTTTACAACATCGCTTTCAGTCAACATTTTGACATCATTTCAAGTTAAACTTCAGGCAGACCTCTAAGTCCTGCAAAAGTTTAATAAAATTCTGTCCAGAAGTCGATTTAAGACGCGCCCACAGTTTGATACATGTGCAGTACGCTGTCAAAACTTGCAGTTTATAATCTGGCACAAAACTGTTCATTTTCTACTCAACATTTTGATTTAATTTATTGTGCAGGTTTAACTTTAGACGAATACCTAGGGACTGGCAAAGTTCCATTAAATTCTGTCCAGACAGTTTTGCGTGATGTTGTGACAAAATCTGACTAGACAGGCATAGACAGACAGACATACAAAGACCTCCAGTGTGTGAAACATAAAGGTACAACACCTTTCTTGTATTTATAGGAAGTGAGTTTCATTTTACCTAGTTAACGTTAACAATTAGGAAGCTCTATAAAATTTACTACAGGTTATATGATGAATATATGTTTAAATTAATAGGCTTTTAGTGTCCTGTAGTGTTATGTGAAACAAACACCTTATCACTTGTTATTTAAACAATAAGGGAATACCATTAGATTAGATTAGGACAGGTCTGTAAAGTTCAGCAAAATATGCTGAAGATGTTAAATGTTATGTTTGTGTCGAGAAAAATATTTGATTTTTTATAAGAATATTAGATAGTTTTCAATTTGCAATTATATCATTTCTATCGCACTCAGATTTCGTTAAACTGTCCTGATACTATTCTATCGATACCGCTTTACCCACAAGCCTCAGTAGATGCTCGCTATGCTAGTTCTCTTCTCTCGTCCTCTCTCCTTTTAAAGCAGGTGTCACTGTTGGAAACATTGATGGGAGGATGAAGTAGAATTATCTTTGTAGGCACAAAAAAAAAAAACACTGAGAGTGAACTGCAGTGACGGCAATCAGCTCAGCGTGTGTTCCCTCCTACGAGTCTAATATCAGCGTGGAAAAGTAGCATAAGTTGATGTACAATCTCTCTCTCTCTAGTCTTTCTGTCTTGCTAACCTGGCTTAGCTGTGCGGCTCTCGGTCTGTCCGCTTGCCAGCTACTCAGCACGTCCAGTATATTTGCACACACGCCCTCATACTACAGTTATTTTTGGAGAGAAACCTCTTCTCTACCAAAACTTTCCAAAGAAAAAGTGTTTCAGCAGCAGCGGTGACACAAACCACCAGCATCTCAGGTTCTCTCAGTCGCCCGGGCTACAGATCATAAGTGCGCTTTCAGAGTCTGTAGAGAGTGCACTGTGTTTGGTTCCTTCCTCATTCCAAAGTACTGTACGTGACACGTTTCCTACCAGAGTGGAGCTCAGTGGGAGATGATTCTCGTGTCCTATTTCCTTGCGTGTTTGCATTTTTACACTTTCACTCTTCATGTAAACTCAGGCGACACGCTGCGCAAACAGTCATGAAAATGCAGCTTCTCGCATTCGTCCTGATCCATGATGAGCAACTCACTGCACATGCTCGACGTCGAGGAACTTTAACACCTAGCTATAATGGGGTCAAATCCTGGTAAACCGCAGAGACATTAGGGTGAAAAGATAAAAATAAAAACCCAGAAAAGGAAATTTTGAAGAAATGCTGATAGAACTATCAGACGTAATGGGTCAAAAGATATCATCGCCACTCAGACATGTCTCCCGAGTGATGAGGCATCGCATTAACTGCAATGCGCATCTAAAACTATCAACGATACTGCATTCGGGATGTTTTTGTTAGTTAGATAAGAGTTTCTCATTAAATGATCATGTTATTAACCCTCTTCACTCAGAACCATAAAAGGATGGATTTTCTCTTTCAAGTAAAACAGCACCAGTGAGCTCATTATATTTAATTAGCTTTTTTTGTTGCTGTTATTGATTTTGATGAAATTTCTGTGCATTTTGAATTGTTTGGTGGTTTAGTAGGTCGTGTTTTAGGTGTCCTTTGAATTAAAGCAAACTATTGGAGGGAATTTAGAGAGTTATGTTTTACAGTAGTTAAAAACAAAATGAAAATATTTTGTCATTAGGGGCGTTCGTGTCAAACAGGGACTTTTGATTGTACAGGATAACAGGCCGCAGTTATGAAAGTAAAAACTCCTTTTATTTCTCTATATAATCCCCTGCTACACTAATTCATTATCCCAGTGTTCCACTAGTGCTTGGATACCATCAAGGTAGAAAGTTTCCTCAGTTCGCCAGAGCTTTGATTGGACAGCCTGTCTGACGCTGGCCTCCCAGGAACTCCTTTAATGGACCAAACATGTGAAATTGTCTTTGAGCGAGGTCAGGATAGTATGTGGGATGTGGCAACAACTTTTACAGTTCCCACAGACAGGCAGCAAGTTATCCGTCAATTTTTAAAGCTCAGGCGTTCCCATCATTGGAACAGATGCAGTGGGCTCTCAACCGCCTTTGGTTACTGCGACAAAGAGTCTCATCACCGTCCATTCATGAAAAATTAGGTATCCTGGTAAGTCCCAGATTGGCTTGAACGCACCACCTTTTATAAATCTGCCCTCACATATTCAGAATTCAAAAAATCGAACTCTATCCTTTGGTCCAGTTTAATTTAGTGGTCTTACCTGACAGGCGTTCCAGAGATCCTCAGCTAGGCAGACGATGCGGGAAAGCACGAGTTTAACTAGTAGAGATCTGAGTGCGCTGGCGCCTCCTAGACAGACCAGACACTCCGTCAGATTGTCCTGCACCGCAAACTGCAAGGAAAAACAAGACAAAACAAGACATCACGGAGACACAGCTCAACATTGAATCGGTTATGAATCACGTAGAAAAAAAAAGTCAGGCAATTATTGCAATGTGACAAATATGCTTTCCACATGCCTATAGTCGTATAGAAGCAGCTGCGTGAATGCAGGCGCGCGGGCTTACGTAGAACCTATCTGAATCATTTCTCTCTGAAGCATTAGATCTGTCATGAATACCACTTCCAACCATAGCAAAAGGCTACATTTATTTTTTTCTATGCATTTTAAAACAGGCCATTCTCTGAGCTATTAGTTGCCCATGGCGCCATTCAGAAATGAGCTAGCAGAGAAAGAGTGAGATTCTGCATACATATATATCTATATATATATATTTTTTTTTTTAAACACCTCTGAAAGGTTTGTGGCAGCCGTAAATGCACCGGGGGTAAATCGACACTGCGGACTGAGCACCTGAGGGTGCGATAAGAAGCCGTTCGATTTCCTATTGAGCAAACAGGGACGGCTGATGATGGGGAGGAAAAAAAAGGGGCCTTACATAACGGGTACTGAAAACATTGCAATGCTCGTGTGTCTTAACATTTTTTTTTTCCTTTTTACATATAACTCAACACAACACAGCAGTGTGTTTTCTGAGACTGAGGCTAAAGTGGCTTTTAAAGGTCACAGCTCGAACTTGTACAAAAAGGCCAAACCACCTACAGGCATACAATGAGCACTAATTATAGGACATTTATTTAATACTAGATGTGCCCACAATGTCGTGGAATTTAATTGCATGCCCATGAGTGCGTAAAAAATATATACAGCGACATCTCTTGAATTTTGGAATTAACTAAAATTTTTACGTCGTATCGTGAAGTGCGCGGTATAAAAGGTGTTCGATCGCATTTATTAATTAGATTTTAATTGCGCACTCATAAGCATGAATTAAAAACGTACAGCGCTATCTAATGATATTTTCACGGTGGATTTTTTTCTATTTGATAAGTGCGTTTTCCATTTACATTTCACAGAAGCATATATTTTCTATGAAAACCCTATTAAAATTCATTCAGTAGTTTTTACGTGATGCGTGCACAGACAGACAAAAATTTCAAAAACCTTAAAAAAAACATTTTGATGTGGTCTATTACTCATCAAATTATTTTTTTGCAAATATTTTTAATGTACAGACTCACCTACTTTACAGTTTTATTATCTGTATAAAAAATTTATAATTTCAAAGCTTCTTTTTGATAAAGAAGGATAAAGGAAAGTTGACATACAAGCTAGTTCTCCTTAAAACATTTTTAAGCATATTAAAAGCATTGCTAAACGTGAGGGACAGAAATGACTCTACCAGGTCAGACTGCACTCTCCGAACGCCGTGCATTAAAGCACAACTCAGTCATGCATGCAGGATGGACCGTTTCTAAAAACGAGCTGAAAATAAATTCTTTAAAAATGTAATTAAAACACGGGGGCATCAGCGAGCCGCACGGCCGCAGTGCTGACGGATGAAAGGGGAAGCCTCGCAAATGGCAAGGAAATGAAACAGGAGAGAGCCAAGAAATTTCCAATCCCGTGCTCATCATCAGAGAATGTCACTGGTTTAATGAAACGCTGGGAAAATGAAAGAATGGAAATAAAAAACAAAAACTTACCTGAAATAAGTAATCACTCCTCACCCTTTATCTTCTTTTTTTGTCAATACACAATATTTGGACAACCTTATATTTAGTTTTTTCTTTTTTTCTTATAAGATTCTTGGGAATAACATTTTACATGCAAAATGTGCTGAAACACAATTCAAAAGAAGGAGTAAAGCAAGTGTGAAAGATTTAATAGTACATATAAGAAATGCACGCAGTTTGTTTTTAAGCTTTGTACATTTTCATGGAGTATTTAGGATACCTGGCAACCCGGGATATTAAAGCTGTGGTATTATCGAGGTATTGTGTTTTTTTTTTTTTTTTTTTTTAATTCAGCAGTACTAATGTTTACTGTCTGATTTTGAGGTATTAAAAACTACTAAAAGTATACTAAAGTCCTGTTTGTTTGTTTGTTTTTTGCCAGTGTTCTACTTTACCAAAGGTGGCGGCACCAAAAACTCATAAACTCAAAAAGTCAAGAAGCAATACTCTCGCAAAACACGAGAATTTGTGAAAGATGCAAGCGGTTTGCTTTTTCTGTATACATTTCATAATATTTATATAAATTATTTTATATAAATTTGAGCATTAATCAGTTGCGAGTTTACCAAAATCATTTATAAAGTTTAACTCGATTCTGCTTAGAAAATTGACTCAATGGTCCGAATCAAATCGACCAACAAATGAACGACTGAATTGCGTAATCGATGTAGCTGCACAGCTCTTACACATGCTTTGTATCATTTATACGAGTTAACAACCAGTTGAACGAGAAACCTGCTAAAATTCATTGTTTTTTTCCAACATTTCTTTTTTTTCCATGCGCTACTCCGAGCTCAATTGAATCTCGACTCTTTAACTTCAGGAGACGAATCTGTTCCTGCTGAATGATTAAGAACACCAAGCTCATTGTGTATGTTCATCACGCTCGCGGTGTCAGTCCTAATAGAACCATGAAGCCTAATCTCAAAGCTCTTGATAACCACAAAGACATGCAGATCCCAGACTCAGGAAATGACATGTCAAGTTAAAAAGAGTTACAGTGTTATTGTAAGCGAGCTGCTACCCAATCAGCTCGCTTCCCTCTTAGACAAGGGGACGTGTTTTTATACGGCACATTATTTGCTGCTTCATTCGCGAGCATTCAGCCTCCACCTGCGTCCACTCGGCCTGCTGGGGATTCGGGATGTTTGGTTTTGTTTTGTTTTTTAGGGAAACTTCTCGTGTACAATAATCAAACCATTTTATTTTTGTGCCAATGTACTGTAAATCATAAATATAGCCTGAATCGTGGGAATGATTCAAAGCTGCTGAGACAAAAAATTGTTTCTTTAGGTAGATTCAATCTTTTTTGTGTAAACTAAAAGGTATTTTTTGTGTAATACGCTGCCTTTATGTCCTTTTACTTGGAAAAAAAAAAAAAAGGAGCCTGATTTTTTCCCCCCTAATATGACCTCATATGAGATGATGTGATGTCCTGGATCAATATGCAAATCTGCCGAGCTCCATTTTCAAGAGCTACTGTAAATAATTAAAGACTAGTGGGTATCAGCTAAGTGCTAATGTCTAGCCTAGCCTTCTTTAACTCTTAATAAGGAGCTGTGGAGGAGATAAATGCGCAGCCATAGTCTTTACCCTCTCCTGATAGTTTTAAATGTACCACATATTATTTGTATCCTTGATAAAATGTCAGTAATTTTTTTTTAATCTCTAAATATTTATTACTGCAGAAAACTGCAGCACTCACGTCAGCGCTGACCTCATTTAGATGCGCATGTGATGCTAGAGCGCTCGTAAAGGAGCAACGTCACAACATTCAAGTTCAAGAAATACGGCATTAGCGAGGCTGGACATGGTTGACATCTGAACCAGGACCCAGTCACATGGGATTACATCACATCGACACAACTTTCAATCAAGGTGCACTGAAGTGTGTGCTGCTTCATACGTAGGATTGTTAATGATGGTGGTTAAAACCGCTCACTATGACAGGGCTGTGATTTCCTGTGACGGACTGCAAAGGTCATCTCGCTCTCAGGTCACAGTAATCATTATAGGCATCGAGCCTGACGGAGGGAATGAAGATGGTGCCATGGTTACCGGAAATGAAGCCACGCTTAAATCCAAAACGCGCTCAATTTCTGGACAAGTGGAAAATGAAAAATCATGATATGGGGGAAAAATATCTATATTGCACAAGCACAATTTATATGATTATATAGTGGTGGCCAAAAGTTTCAATTTCTTGCGTAAAGAATTGATTTTTATTATTTAAAAAATGAGAACGTCATTAAAACATTGAATTTCCCTTGTCCCAATATTTTGGCCACCAATCTATGTACTGTAGAATAATTTTTCTTTCTTCTTTCAGCATTCAGTCATGGTATTTGTGATTGCGAGAAAAGGTTATCAATTCGTCAGTGAACTTTACAGCTACGAGCTGTGGTGTATTAGGGGGGAAATAAAAAAAAACGTCTGGCTGGCTTCTTTATTTTTCCTCGATATGTTTAACCGCAAGCTCACTGCATGTTGTTCCTCGGTCTGTTATTCGTCCAGGTCTGATTAAACCATCTAGTCAAAATTGTTCTCCCGACAGCCAGGTTGTTTCTCGGTTGATGCATGGACAAGGCTGCAATCAATAGGAAGTAGGGTTTATTTTCTTTCTTGCTCTGATTGATGAGCTTATTTATCCTTCAGGCAACAATGAACAAAAATAACGGTCTGGACAAGAGACCTGCTTGTCTCAGGCTACTGATTTGCTCCAATTACTCGTACACGTTTAAATTTTATTACACATTACAAATTCAACTCTTTGATATGCTAAAAAAAAAAAAAATACAAAACAAAGCCACTAGGATTATAATACATCTTCCACGGAAAAGCAGTGATGTCATGAGTGCTGCACTAAACACGAGTACCAAGGGTACAGAACAACAGGGTACAGAACATTTGACCAGCACCTTCAGGTACCCTGGGTTGGTCTGTTCTCAGTTGTCTCCTTAAGGAGAAAGCTACATGACCTGGCCAGGCTAGAAACATGAACAGCGTGTGATACTTCTAGTTCTAGACAACCTACTGTCTGCACACAGGGCAGGTGTACAGCGTTTAAAGATCTCCCCAAGAAAGAAGAACTGCTTCAAGGGATAGTTCAAGTCTGTCTTAAACTAAAATTCAGGTGCATACACGTACAGTACATCACAATAGGTCTTGGTTCTTCCAAAATGTTCCTGTGAAGTTTGCCACCAGGAATGCGAGTATAATGTAAGTAACCAGGACAAATTCCACTCTTGTTTCATGCAAAAAATGCATTCCCAAGACCGGCTGAGAATCATATGAAACTTCTGCAGTCCCACTGAGCTAAATTGTGTTGGATGGCAAAATATTTTCAATCCTGTTCTGGTTAGCCATATGGCTAGTTCCTGTGAAAGGAAAAAAGCGTTATATTTGTACTAAACAGATGGTAACTTTGAAAGATACCAACTTGATGTAGTTCATTGGGACTGCAGAAGCTGAACATTGGAATACATTTTTGAACTGAATGAGGGTTGTGGACTTTAGCCCCTATTACTTACACTGTTGGAGATACGTGGATGTCTAGATAGGATTCAAACCCAAACATCCAAGGCTTGTGGAACTGTAACTGAGGCTATACCTTTTAGTACATCTAGCACCTGAAGACCACCTATGAGTTAAAAATAAAAAAAATAGAAAACCCGCCATCTCCAAAATAAATTGACTGACTAGGTAAATTAAAAATTAACTATCAGAGGAATTGTCACACTGTAATAAGAAAAAGGTTCAGGAACAGTGTGAGGAACATGAGAAATATTGATTTGGCTTCCCAATTCCCAAGATCTCAACCCAATCAAGGGTCTCTGGGATGTGCTGGACAAACAAGTCCAATTCATAGAAGAATCACCCTACAACTTACAGGATTAACTACTAAAATCTGGTCCCAAGCACATTTGCAGAGGTCTTGCAGAGTCCATACCACAAGTGGCACAAAGGGGATCTACCCAATAGTAGACAGGTGGTTTTAATTTGGTGTACATTAGTTTGCACGATTAGTTGCCACTATTTTTAGAAGATTTTTAACTAACACATGAAAAAAATACCGTAATGCGCTGGTCCATGTACGTACTGTAGTTCCAGTAAATGGAGCTTCTAACTTTGTTGAAATAGTCCAGGGAAAGACCACATGCTGGTGTGATGGTCTGGTGTGCACATACTTTTGGCCATCTAGCGTGAAAGATGCTTGTCAGAATTTAATAGGGTTCAAGTATGTGACAAGAGGAATACGTCATAGTTGAAAGTCTTTCTGGCTTTTTGTCGATAGGGCAAACACAGTACGCTGCATCAGCAATGATAGAATCAGGAGAAGATAAAGATTCTGCCTACATCAATTCGCCCTTTCCAAGTACATGCTTTATTTTTTTGCTCCCATGGTCGGTCTTGTTACACTGTTGAAGTTATGTGCTGCCTTTCAGCACCGTTAACTTGCAACTCCAGCCAAGCATAACATGTTTGAACTCCTCCAACTTTTCAAATCTGTATGATTGAATCATTTGAATGGTCATGTTGTGAAATCTCTGTGGCCTCTTACAGCTTCCAGTCTGTGTACACGTTCTTCTCATGCTTGGTGAGTCCGCACCCTCCGCAGTCCAAAGACTGATTGGCTTTTCCAAATTGTCCATAGTGAATGATTGGGCTTGTGCGTTACTAGAGAAATGGGGCATTTAGCAGCATTACTTCGCCCTTTAGCAATAACTAATGGTGTGAAGGTCACCGGTCATGGCAGCCAAACATTATTTGCGATGTTGACTAGATGGATGGGTAGTGTGGTGTATTATACAGTATGTGTGTAGTTTCTTAGTGTTTCCCCATACAAAGTACGGGGAGTATATTGATGGCCACCCAAGTCCATTTGGCCACTCTCTTTAAAAATCTGTGTGAGGTAATGAGGTAATCGTTTAACTAGTAGTGGACTGTACCTGTTTATTCTGCTACCGCGAGAGCGGTGTACTGAGAGGCAGTAACTGCAGGCGATTCCAGCTGCCGTAAAAACAATTAAAAATGAAGAAGAAGGGCGTACTGATGGGTGCATGTGCTCTGCAGAGACACTTTAAAAAACCCACTTCTTTTAAAAATGTAGGAAGATTAACCCTTAAAAGTCAAGCAGGACAGCTCGACAACACACTTGCATAGACGGTCCTTACTCAACGAAGGAGACAAATAGCTATCAAACTGTGCATTTATGGTTTCTGATCTTTCATTTAGAGCCAAGGTTATCATTACTTTTAAAATATGTCAATTCTACTGCTATCGGAATATGGGAATGACTTTGCAAAAATGTAGAACTCACATTATTATTATTATTATTATTACTGTTATTATTATTACTGTTATTATTGCTATTATTAGTCACAGCTTGAAACAACCACAAAACATTTCATCTTATGAATCTGTGTTTTTATTTTTAATATAAACTTTTGTGATCTTTGTCTAGATGGCACGGTGGCGTAGTGGTTAGCACTGTGACCTTGCACCTCCAGGGTCCGGGTTCGATTCCCGTCTCTGTGTGCATGGAGTTTGCATGTTCTCCCCGTGATTGGTGGGAGGTTAGGTTAATTGTCATTTCCAAATTGCTTGTAGTGTGTGAATGTGTGTGTGCCCTGCGATGGATTAGCACCCTGTCCAGGGTGTATCCCGCCTTGTGCCCCAAGTCTCCTGGGATAGGAGCTGTATTATTATACGGGATTAAGTGGTATAGACGATGAGTGATTGAGTGATCTTTGTCTATAAGACCCTTTTTTTTTTTATTCTTTGCTTTATATAGTCGGTTAAAATGAAATTAAATTCAGCTGATCATTTTGCTTAGATTGTGCTGAAAAAGTCTGTCACTCTATATTGCACAATCCTGACCCCTATATATTTATTAAAACATAGTGACATAGCAAAACCTGTCCAAAAATGCTCTGTTTTTTAAGGAATACATGCTCTGACAAACAGTGCCCTTATTTTTTTACCTCGTCTTACTCTTCACATATGGGTAGATGAATGGAAGGGATCAAATAAAGGAACATATTGTGTTAAAATATATATGTATCTGTTGTTTGTTGTATATAGAGGACCACTTTTGTGCCGGCAGGCTACCATTCTGCTGACTACCACCGCAGGTATATTTTCAGTCCTGTGGGAAAGACTGAACCATTATACACCATCTGTTCTGGGTTCTGGATTCAGGTGTTCAGGTGACATGCATTATGAGATACTAAGTCGAAATGAGTATCTAAAATGATGAGGCTTTAGCGCGGAAATATTATGAGAAGGAAATGAAGAGGGGGGGGGGGGGGGTTTGTCTCACATAAACACTGTGTTTTTGTGAGACATCAGGAGGGGAACGTCCTCGAGTACAAACGTGGATCCCATTTGTCTCACTTGACATGAGCAGGTAGGTCCCATGCTAGCTCTGTAATTTCAAGGCTTTGAGACTGGAGTTAAAAACGTGCCTGGATGTTGTTTGGGGGCCTCTTTGGTGCAGAACAGTGAAAGAAATAAAACATGAAACGTTAATCATTGTAAGATCACATTTCTGTCATCATCATATGGTGTGGAAATAAACAAGCACAACAATAGACTGATACAGTATTAATATCTCTATTGTTGCTCGTATATACACACTATATAAATACGAAGCCAGAACATCACCAACCTTATTAAGCTGACTATTGCTGAGCAGCAGCTCGAGCAGCTCCTCCAGCAGCTCTTCTGCTCTCTCCAAAACTTTCAGCTTGCCGACCACCCTCTCCAGGGCCTGCGCGGCCAAGCGCGAAGCCTGGACGAAGCGACCCAGCTGAGAGACGTCTCCTAATCTTCCTCCTCCGGCCTCTCGGTGCACCTCCACTACAGATTCCATCATGTTAAGAGCCGTGTCTTCTATAACCGCGTCCTCACTGTCGATGTGTTTATTCCTCCCTGACCCACGTAATGCACTTAGGTTGTGCAGAAACTGCATGTGTTTAGAGAGTACACACTCTCGGGTATCTCTGAGGAATGAAGAGTGACAGGGCCGGGTGGATGTAGGGAGTGTAGAGGAGACGAGAGCGTCGGCGGGGTCAGGCGTCAAGGAAAGGGTCTGGGTGTCGCAACCGGAGTCGTTTTGCGAAAGCTGGGCTTCTGGGAGATCCTGGGAAAGGAGCTTTAGTACATCTTCACCTGGAAAAAGATTGAAGTCTGGGGTTCAGATTGGTGTATTGTATACACTGAACATTTTAATTGGGTCTGGTGCCACTGTAGGAAATTAAGGAAATAGTGTTTTTCATAAAAATTGTGCGGAAAGATACATGCGGCAAAATATACAGTACTTATAATTTGAACGCGTGTGTGCATTTGTCGACGGGAAACAGCTCCAGCTGCACGTGTTCCCAGTAGTAAAAATGATGTATTCACAGTTAAGTTTTATTTACACTCATACGGAAGTGGTTGTGAATGGGGAACGAGTTTGAAAAAAGTGGCAGATCAATTCTGAGAAAGATTTAATAAGACCGCACCAAGTATCACAGTTCGAAGTTCTGGTAGCTGGGTTACGTGAGCAAATTGTCTGCTTTTTCAGGAGTCTGCAGCATCCGGGACATGTTTGAGAATCTGTGTGATCGATATGAACAGCATATCTACAGCGAGGCGGTTCACACATACTTCGAACACTTACATTACACATACCGTGGTAAACTGACACGCTAATAGTGTGGATGTTAGTTCCTTTCCGAAGAAATGAGCTCACAGATGACAACATGGTGATATTGGTCGTCTTTTCATTCCAGTACTGTATATTTTGGCGCATATTGTACTTCAACAATGCACTATGTAGCTACCACAGTTTCTAAACACTGATTTCTTTAAAGAAATTACTCAAAGCATTGTTACATACATGATGCTAAAATTTGCCTTATGGTTACAATCGAGAAACAAGATTCTTCACGAGTGGGAATGTTCTTATTCCATCATTGCGTTACCATTCCAGTTTTAGCAGCTATACATACAAAAAGTACATACATACATACTGTAAATACATAAGCTATTAAGGACTATCCAGAAAGTAACTTCAATTATATATGTAGAAGCAGAAAATACTGCAGAATGGTACACAAAGTTTCCAGAGAATCAGATTTATGAAGATGTGATGTGAAGATAGTGAACCACTACGTACACTGCGATCCATTACAGAGCCAACGTTGTAATCAACAACAAGCGGGCCGCAGAGAATACGAGTATGAAGTCCATTACCAAGTAAACATTCTTGTTAAGTCATTACCATCCTATAATCGTGTTCCTGCACATTTATCTTCCTCCTGAAGGAGGGAAAAGTAGTGGATGAGAAGTCAGTGTGCAGGGTGCTTCGCTAAACAAAGATTTAGTACAAAAAAAGAAAGTGTCTATGCTGTTGTTCAACACAAAAACATAGTCACGACATTTCCACGACTTTGGAAGCAATTGTAAATGCTGATGCTCGAGACTAGCAGATACAGCAGACACACAACCAGCCTTTTTCCTGATGAGTCTCACTAATAAGTGGTTTTCTTATCGCTACACAGCTGCTTAGTCTGAATCTTGAGAGTCCTTATTACACTGTGTGAGTGGAAATGTTCTCACTTTCATTATTAAGACACACTACATTGCCAAAAGTATTCGCTCGCCTGCCTTCATCTGAATACGACCTTTCAATTCTTTATCCATAGGGTTTAATATGATGTGCGGCCATGGTGCGTCCGAACTGTTCCCACAAAGTTGGGAGCATAAAATTGTCCAAAATGTGTTGGTATGCTGAAACATTAAGAGTTATTTTCACTGGAAGTAAAGGGGCCGAGCCCAACTCCTGAAAAACAACTCCACACCAGTTCCAACATGACTGCGCACCAGTGCACAAAGTAAGGTCCATAAAGTCAAGGATGAGTGAGTTTGGTGTGGAAGAACTTGAGCCAGACCCTCTCGTCCACCATCAGCGTCTGACCTCATAAATGGCCAAAAATTCCCATAAACACACTCCTAAACCTAGTGGAAAGCCTTGCCAGAAGAGTTGAAGCTGTTATAGATGCAAAGCGGGACGAGGCCAACATCATAATAAACTGTACAGATTAAGAATTGGCAGGCGAGTGAATACTTTTGGCGATATATTGTAGCTCTGAGCTCTGATTGGGGATTTCTGACTCTAAGGCTGAGCTTATTCGAATATCTCCCATTCGAATATATACACTATATTCAGTATATATTCAGGATCTTGCCGAAGGTTGAGCTCAGCTCTGTTTGCTTTGATTATCTTAAGGTTTCTCTAGGACATGACTGGAGTCTCCCCAAGGGTAAATTCAGCTACAAAAGCAACCACAATTCTCAGTGCATATCAGAAAACCGAAGTCGAAGGAACTCTACCTAGACCTCGGTGATTATTAGATAGATAGGTAGAGTGTAAATTCAATTTGACTTTTGAGCACTGTGATTTTCAATGGCACTAATGTTTACTGTCTGATTTGTCTCAAGCAGTTATATTTCGTACAGGTTAAGAAGTATTGAAAACTACTAAAAGTGTCTGTGTAGCTCGTGTTGTTGATTGTTTAAAAGTTATGTCTCGAAATCTTGTTTCCTAACAGTCTTGTGTTCCATGCTCCAGTCCAGTAGCTGCTCCTTCAAAAGATGGGAATATGTACGCAGTTTGTATTTTCATCCATAAAAACTTTAAAAGAAAAAGAAGTGATATACGAGGATTTGCGAATCCTCCAAGCGGTTTGTATTTACGGCTGAAGCTGTGTGGTTTTAAGAAATCAGGAAATTTTGGAGCATTAAAGGTTTGTACGTTTACCTAAAATGTTAATCAATTCTGAATCAGAAAAATGACAAAGCTTGAATAAATTGCAAGGCCACTTCAAGGCCTTGAATGTTCTCAGAAGTGCATTGGGATGTTTGGATCCAACAGGACTTTTTCTAAAGCTGGTCGTAGCACAGCCAGACTCCGTAACTGTGCTACAAGGGCGCTGGAGGTGATCACAAACCCAGTGGTCTCCGTAAAATAGCTTTAGAGGTTAAAGAAAAATTTAACAAATGTCAGAAAATCTGCTCTGATGAGACAAAAATTTTATTTTTGGGGCTGAACTCCAAATTTTATAGAAGGAGAAACCAGGTACTAATTAACCAACTAATAACTTCGGAAGGTGAAGCATGGTGATGGTAGCATCATGCTGTGGGGCAGCTTGTCGGTGGCTGGGCAGAATCGAGAGAAGGACAAAAGCAGCTGATTACCTAGAGTTTTCTAGAAGAGGACCTGCCTCAGCGTGCATGCGACTTTAGCCATACTTAAACTTAAAAAGGTCACGGCCCAGTCTGAAATAAAAAATATATATTTCCTTGGCTCACCCAAGCCTTTAAATCACATGTCTGATAAACACAGAAGACAAGACACTCTATAACTATATATTATTGTTTCATAAACAGAACAATACAACAGTATGTTCATAGACCTACACCAGTATGACGCAAGGTAATAATCCATCCGCATACATGTACGGCGTCCATCCAAGATGGCGCCAGTGAGGTTAATCATTTCACTGCATATCATGTGTATGGTGTATGGCTGTGTATGTCACATGAAATTTTTATTTGAACGTAATGTAAAAAATTGAGTGCAAACAGTAGAATATATATATAGCCTATCTCCTAAATCTAACACTGGATGATAAAGATGTTTATGATAATTCTCCATTAACAGCTTTCTTTTTGTCATCATGATTATTGTTAGGTGGAGCGGGTTAGAGTGCTGCACCACAGGATGTAATAATACTTATAAGAGCCTTTATGCAGGGCTTCTGAGAGAGTCAACAAAATAATGTATGAAAGTACTTATTAATTAGTGAACTAAAAAGGAACGAAAGAAAACTGAAAACAAAAAACTAACAGAGCTCTGCTGTCCTCTAAGGACTTGATGTCCTCTCTGGATGAGTCTACCCTTTCTGAGGGCTTATGTGTGATATGTAGGGTTGGGTATCGTTTGGGTTTTTTTCGATACCGGTGCCAAATCGATACTTTTAAAACGGTACCGGTGCCAAA
>JAQMYI010043157.1:0-16620 GCA_030014275.1 Clariallabes melas | reverse complement strand
GGCAAGTACCTGGCTTACAAGGGATCGATCGTGGTCAATGGCGTGTCGCTGACGGTCAACCGCGTGGAAGACCTGGATGATGCCTGCCGCTTCTCGATCAACCTGATTCCGCATACGGTGGAAGTGACCACGCTCAAGCACCTGAAGGCGGGCAGCAAGGTCAATCTGGAGATTGACCTGATTGCGCGTTATGTCGAGCGAATGCTTTCATCATCAAATTAATTCAATTAATCCATAAAAATCAAGAACTTATAATATCACATTTGCTCAAGTCGTCTTATGCAAGTGTAAAAAATACCGTCTATTTGACGGTATAATTAACGGTATTCTTCTAAAAACAATTGAAAATACCGTCATGGCATTAACCGATCTCAAAATACAAGCCACCAAACCAATACAACGGCCGCAAAAGCTAGTAGATGGTGATGGCTTGTATCTATACGTATCCACTGCTGGCACCAAGTCTTGGCGCTTTGATTACGCATTTGGCGGCAAACGCTGCACCGTGACTATCGGCAAATATCCACTGGTAAAGCTGGCAGCCGCGCGAATTAAACGATCTGAGTTTAAACAAATGTTGCTGGATGGCATAAATCCATCTGCCGTTAAGAAAGCCCGCAAAGAGGCTGCCCGAGCGGTGGCGGAGGATACATTCCGAGGCATAGCCGAGGACTGGTATAGCAGCAAACAAGAACGCCGCTCTGATGCATGGCGCCAAGCTAATAGACTTTACCTAGATCGCGACCTCTTTCCGGCCATCGGCAATACAGGCATTCGCGAGATCAATGCAAAGCGCCTCTTGGAGCTGTTAGAAAAATGCGCGGCAGAACGTGGGTTGAAAACAGCCGATCGCGTTCGACAAACAGCATTGCAAGTTTTTGAACATGCTATCTTGCGCTTCAAAGCAGAGCTGAATCCAGCGGCCATGCTTCGGAGATGGGCCGAGATTCCCCCGGCGAAAAATCGACCGCATCTTCTCGAAAACGAAGTTCATGACTTAATCGAGGCAATAGATAGCTATCCCGGCTACCTAACGACTAAATTGGCGGCCAAATTTCTTCTCCTGACGTTTTGTCGCAAAACAGAAGTAACTGAGGCCACATGGACAGAGATTGACCTAGCGAATGCCAAATGGACGATACCGGCCAACCGGATGAAGATGAAAGATGCGCATGTGGTTCCACTGTCCAGACAAGCAATAGCGTTACTTGAGAACCTCAAAAACATCTCAGGCGAATCAGAATATTTGTTCCCGAAGAACAGCACCGCACTGAAGCCAATAAGCCGAACCGCACTCAACAACATGTTCGCCACTATGGGATCGGAGAAATATAAAGGTCGATTTTCACCACACGGCATCAGGGCGACCGCAAGCACATGGCTCAATGAGCGCGGCTACCGAGCAGATGTAATCGAACGACAGTTAGCACATACGGAACGAAACCAAATCCGCGCCAGTTACAACCACGCGGATTATCTTCCCGAACGTCGCGCAATGCTGCAATCTTGGGCTGACTTTCTGTTTCCTTACTCGGCGAAATAATGACCACCATGACTTCCCCCTTCACTGCCGACTGGAGAAATCCGGGCGCTTACCCCCCGCTGGAATGCAAAGACTACAAGCGATTGGCATGGGAATTCATCCGCCGCAACAAAGAGTATGCAAACGATGTTGAACTACTATTGAGATTGAAGGAAGGCGAGTTTGAGAATGGCTTTAAACGAAATTCAACTAGCGGCTTAGATGGCATCAATTGCGATCCCCCAGCAGCCGCTGGAGAGACGGCAGCTGAATACTACAAGAGAGTTAAATCTGAAAATAAATTCGTAAAGATACCGAAACCACAGTTGATATTTAGTGCGCGCTGGCTTCTTCTAAATCTAGTATCCCCAGATACTAGTTATTCCAACGACAGCCTTGTTTTTATCCAGAATGCGGTCAAGACGAGAGCTAATTTTGGCACATCTACAAAGTTATATCATTTGGCGATCAGGCCAAAGCAGATCGCTCTTCTCTTCAATCTTGAACTTAGCTTTGATAAACAACTTAAAGAAGCAAAAGCCAGATTTGATGGCGCGAGAGAAGAAATTTCAAAGGTCTCTCGAACCGACAACCAATCAGCGCCCCGCCCGAAGCTTGTGAACAAAAGAATAAAAGGAATAGAAAAAGCACACTATTGGTTACGCTGTTATGACGCCCTGATAAATTCCGAGTCAAGCGCAATAACTCAAAGAGAGGTTGGAGAATATCTTGAAAGAGAACATCTCAGTAAGCACGAGATAGGTCGTCGGTATGGGCGAGACAGTGTGTCAATAAATTTTAGCGCAACAGATGTACGAACCTATTACGAGGCCGCAAAAAGCTACATCGAAGACGAGAAATTCATCTTCTTGTATTTTGAAGATAATTTTAGCTGAGGAAATTTACTCCTCTCCTCGCTGCAACAACTGGGACTTCACTCGGAATATTTTATTGATATGGTGTAGTCGCATTACCGTTTTTGGCAACTCTAATTCAATGGTCTTTATCCCATTACGAAGACATTGGCGCAGATAAGATGAGATTGAAAAAAACCATATTTTTTTGAATTCCTTGTTTCGAACGCCAATTACCTCGAAAAATGGTTCGTCTATATCTCCGCTAGGATGCATAGCTGCCCAAAGACAAGCTAAAGGACGGATTTCACCAGCGTGAGAATGCTTCATCTGGCCGAGCACCTTGTTTATTCCTTCAAAATTGAACCTGCCAGTTTCTGCATTCCAGTATTGGGCAAACTTACTGATCATGAATTGGCTGAGCTCTTCTACATCGGCCATAACTGGCAGCGGTTTTCCATCTCCGTAGCCATGGAACGACCATGCTTTCACTTCCACTTGGTAGTGAACTTCCACATCTGTCACCACAGTAATCCACGCATCAAGCCGAGGCCCACGTCCTACAGATGTGGGAACATGGGGCCATATCTTTACCTCGCTCCCCGATCTACGAAGAAAATCAATCAGCAACTGAATAGCAAATTCTTCGTGAGCAAGTAGCTTAACTGCACTGGAATGAGGTCTGGCATCCGGGTTCTCATCATAAAAATGCACGATCTCATGAAGATCAATAATCACGCGCATGTGGCCTCACATAACAAGTCAACACGCCGCTCACGCACTTTTCAAATGACATTTTGGAGACCTGCTATTTGAGATTTATGGTCTAACCACATAAATTACCCTCTCACTATTCTCAGTCTCTCCCTAGCCACCGAGAGATGACTCTATGAATGAGAAGGATTTTAT
This sequence comes from Clariallabes melas, assembly GCA_030014275.1. Classification (NCBI taxonomy): domain Eukaryota; kingdom Metazoa; phylum Chordata; class Actinopteri; order Siluriformes; family Clariidae; genus Clariallabes; species Clariallabes melas. Next base: position 13,335 of record JAQMYI010043157.1, on the reverse strand, counting down.
CCCACCCCAATTAAATCTGGATGTTACCTATCCCAAGGATATCGAGACATGCCCGAATACCTTTCATGGCACTGGCCCCAAAGGGAACATCCTACTGAAAATTGACGGCGCCAAACGCGTCGGCCGCGGTATCCTGCTTGCTCAAAATTCCGATGACTCGGAAGACATTTTGAAATGCCGCAGCAAACTCGTTCACATCACTCCGGAGGCCTACCCTCTCGAAGACGCACAGTCTGTTGAGTGCTTTGACGCGAAGACGGGCGAAAAATACTGCTTCATTGGAGTCTACGTTCAAAAATCTGCCGGTCAACATCCGGCCGAGAGCATCAAATCTTCTTCGGCCACGGCACTCGATACAGCTCACTTGTTGGAACCGCCACCTACGCCCGAAGAGAGTACCGCCAATAAGAAAATTGCCTCCCCTCCGAAAGGCAATCAACAGCGGCATAAGAAGCGTACCAGCGACGAATTAGAGCGCGTACATGTCGCCCGCCAATTAGGCTGCAACATCCGGATCAAACGGCCGACGGTGGAAGCCCTGACAGGTCTCTCTCGCGCAACGATCTATCGTTATCTCAACGAAACCAAGTTCCCAGCGCCAATCCAAAAGGCAGGGAACGAGCGCGACGCGTTTTGGTTGCTTTCCGATATCGATCGGTATCTTGGTTTGGAAACAAAATTGGAGGGCGGTAAGTAACACGGAAGAAGGCGATCACTCTAGTTTGAACTGGTCGCCGCTTCCCAATGTTGTTTGCCACATCCACGACAAATTGTCGCCATCGCTAATTTAACAACGCAGGAGCGACGCTGCGGCATTTTCGCTGTAATACGTAACCACGTATGCCAATTTGTCGCGCCAACCATCCAATCAACCTGGAGATAACTCCCACATGAAAATGCGTCCACTTATATCTATAGACACCATTGAGATGGAGGTGCAAGGAGAAGATTTCCTACTACCTAATGCATCCCACGCTCAATTGATCAGCAAAGAGGGAGAAGTTCTCGCGCGATACCAAAATCGCCAAGAGATTAAAGGCAAAGAAGGCATGCATTCACTTCACGCTCGTACCAAGAATAGCGGCAAGACGCTGTGCATTGAGGGCTCTCCGTATGGCCATAAGTACGGACAGAATGTCTTTACTTCACCCCATATTCTGCCTGCATGCATAGTGGCATTGAAGTCGGTCTGCTCCTCGTGTGAAATCAACCCTTCGCCAGAAAATAAAGCCAAATGGATGGCTGGTGAGATTGATCTGCGCCGCGTGGACTTAGCTGCCAACTTCAAAATCAGCGATGCTTTGGATGCTAACGATGTACTGCATCAAATCTCCTTACAGTTTCTCAATTTCGGCATTCCTATGCGCAGAGTCGGGACTTCGCTCTACTGGGCTCCTCGTAGTGGCAAAGAATGGACGATAGCGCTCTATGCGAAAGAGCCGGAAATGCATCGCAAGAAAGGTTTGAAGTCTCATCCGCAACGCAATGCGCTGTTAAAAGAGTGTGAGAACATGATCCGAATCGAAGTTCGCCTGCGCGCATCTGAGTTGAGAAAACGGGGCCTCGCGAAAGCTAGCGCGTGGAACGAAGATACGGCCTACATGGTCTTCTCCAATTACATGAAAAAGCTCAATTTCTTGCCGTCCATCCAACGCTCTTTCGATGCCGACGAACTGGACAAATTGCCCGGTCGTTTACGATCCCCATATGCACTACACAAAGCCGGCATAGACTTGTCCACAGTTTTTGGCCCACGCACACTGCAACGTTATCGCAAAGACTTCACAAGCATGGGCATTGATGTTCGCACACCGAATCATCTTGGTGACCATTCTTTGTCGCTGAGAAAAATATTAGGCCCGACCAAAGCTTACGCGGAAGCGCCGGAGTGGATGGTTAGTGCTGGAATGGTTCCACGATCGAAGAAACTACCGAGAAATCCCATAAATGGCACGACCATATTGGTCGCGGGAAACCCGAAAAAATCGCTATTGTTGCCACGGCCGTGAAACGAATTCTGTCGGCTATCTCATGTTAGTCGACGGAATTTATCGCCTCGGAGTCTTTGCTGAACTCAAATCCCGAATAATACCAATCGATTGAATGACACAAAAATTTCCAATTGGAAATATTCATTTTGTACCCTTCAAGCTAAATTTCAAGTGGATTGGGCGTTTAATAATTTCCAGTGCGCATATTGCAAAGATTGACGGAAACCACTAATATTATTTTCGGTTTACTGATTTTCCAAGGTTACGAACGACCCAAAAAACAGAACACGTAAGCACGCAATTATCCCTGCATATAGGGAACGCATATGTGCTAACGGTAGCAATAACTGGTTTTCACGCCAACTCTTCCTGGTTGTCCTTTGGACTTTCGTCACTGCGATTAGTCCGGTTAAACGTTCGTGCGGCTCGCATTCTGACTGAGGTTTTCAAATGGATGATTCCGCTATTTTTCCCGAAACCAACTTAATTAAACAAGCAGTTGATTATTTGCGCACTAAAGCGCGCGATTCTCGTTTATGCGACAAACTTGGATCGGGCCATGCTCACAGTCTTGTGTCCGCGGCCTTAGGGTACAAAACCCCCCAGGCTTTAAAAGCGGCCGAAGATGAACACGATCAATGGATCGGGCAACGCCCCATGAACGTGCCTATGATCGAAAATGCGATCCTTCGTATGTCATCACCAACGATCGAGGCCAGTCAAGCCAGAAAGATTGCAGATATTATTAGCGATGGATTGACGCCTAGATGTGTTGCTTGCAACAAGATTAGTGCTAACAATATCCCGGTAGGCGATCCTGAATTCGGCGACAGCTGCGAATGGATATGTCGATCGTGTGTAGATGCAGAGCATCAAGAAGATTTTGCCGCATGCTCCTTGTGCGATAAGCCTTTCCGGATAGAAGAATTGGATCGCAAGGGCCTGTGCCCCGAACACCGTGGCGAATTCGATTACGATCCGGAAGAACTCCAAGATATGGAGGACTTCATCGAGTATCACACGAAGGATAACGGATGATGATTAGGGGGTAATATCCAAACTAACGGATCGACAGTAGACACTGGCACCTTCTCCATATTACATAAACTGACCGATTCACAGTTCACCGTTCAGGAGTTATCTGGGCATAACTGCGTTCAGTGGCCGTTCAGGAGATAGTCCTCATGTTTCCACCACCTCAAAACGGTGCATACATTTTTGCCGGCCACTGAGCCGGCTTTTTTATTGTGACTTGCGATAGATGATGACTAGCTCAGTGCTCTTATCGCCTTAAACTTAATCGACCCATCGACCGCTCGAAGCAGAAACACAGATGATTCAATCCCTCTTGACTTCTGGAATAAAGTTAGCAATGTAAACGTAAGTCTCCATATCAAAAAATCGATCTAGCTCTTTCGCACTATAGATTTTCAGTCTAGGATTATCTGATAAGGCCGAAGTTACCATTGCCAATCTCCAATTTGGATTTCCCTCTTTTCCTTTTAAATATTCATTCCGTGTCAGAAAGAATCTTGGAGTTGCTCCGGCAGTCCCTTTTACTTCAACGTGAAGAACTTCATCATCTTTGGAAAACGCAAAATCATAACCGCATGGAAGATGGGTAACTCGCAGACTGCCGAAGCCTTGAGATTCGTAGTAGTCAATTACCAATGATTCCGATGCTTTCTCAACCCTCTTGCGATGATCAGCGTCTCCAAAAACAATTAATGGATCAGCAGCGTCGAGTTCGGGATCGGGTGCATTTGCTGCCGTCGGATTTAGTATCGCTAGCCCCTTCAGCTTGCGAAGTTTATCTTCTAGTATGGATAAGACCCTCCTCTTGTTGTCATTTTCGGTGACGTTAGGCCCCTCTAGAAAAGAGTATTTTCCCTGCCGAACTGAACTATCTGAAAATGGAACAGTTCGATGTTCGGGAAGAATAAAATATGCTGCCCTACTGGTAATGCAATATGACCAATCGTAAGCTGGATTAATGGTATCGCCGCGCTTTTTAACTATGTCGGCGGCCGGTTCCAGCCATTCCCCATGCAGAGTGGCGTCTTCATACCAGCCCACCACGTGAATTCCAGTATGACCCGGCTTTCTAGCCAAGCAAATGACTGTCCAACCGTAGGGATCCGAGTTTGCTGGTGCGTATTTTTCGCCTTGAGGAGGAACGTAGCAATAATACGTTCCATTCGAATCTGGATAGAAATTAAATGCCTCATGAGCACGTACTTCTTTCTTCCCCCGGTTCTTATTAATCCAGCCAAAATTACCATCAACTGGGCCTCCGCGATAGTATTCTGACCAGCCAAATTTGACCCACAAAATCTTCTTCAAAATTTGCTCGCACTTTCACCGTAGTAGAAATGATGTTTATGGCTCTATATAACCACCATCTGCAGCTGCTCTAATTCCTGAACATTGCGAGCCAAGAGCGGAATAATAGAGCGATCCCCGATAGCACTCCCAGCTTCTTGTCCGACTAACATTGGATAATAGCGATGATTATTCAGCGCTCGCTCGCGTCCCCATACCCATGCCCCAGCATATTTCCCATATACGCCCGGATTTACTTTAGCTAGGCTACTCAGAAGTGTAGGCTCAATGATCTCTCCACTCTCCAGTGTCAACCAAGCATGTAAATTCACCCCGCTTCGGCCAACAAGGTCTACATGTTGGATACCATTCTGAGTCCATCTCTGAAGATCATCGTAGCTGGGATTAAAAAGCGCGGTTTTCTCCGTCCACAATTGACCGATGGTAAGCCAAACTGGAGTGTCCAGAGTTCTTTCTAATTCGGGTTGCAGATAATGCGCCCATTTAAGACACTGTACAGCGGACGCAGACGGGTCGGTAATGCCCAAATTCCGCAACGTAATAAGAGAAAACTCACCATCTGGATTTATCAGCTCTCGATCAAGCCATTTAAAACGTCTTGTGGCGAAACCACATTTTTCAGTGAATCTTATGGCCTTCTCAAATAATTCTTTGTAAGGAGCGTCCCAAGAAGGCTGCGTTGGAGCGTGGAATTTTTCCAGGCGAAAGAAGTTCATCAGACGATTAATCATGGTGCGAAGGCACTTAAAGAATTTATAGCCAAGCGAGCATCTTTGAAATTAAATTATCTTTTCGAGCTAAAGCGGCTACTTCGAATTCTTCAACACATAAAATAATCCAACTATCGCCGCTACACCCAGCGCCGTATTAACTACTTGCGAGCTACCAGACTTTCCGTGCATTGCTCGATTAACAAAAGATTCACAGTTGTTTAGCATCAAATCATATGCCGTGCCACCTTGCTGCAATTCTGCAATTGCACGTTGAGCCACTTCTAACGGAGCAAGCGGCCCATTGTTCGCTTCAAGCCGTATATCTCCGTTGATGGCGTATCGACGATGAAAATCTTTGTAGGTTGATACCTGGTAGCCTGTACGCATCAGCTCAGCGATGTATACCTCTCCATCAAAGATATTTTTTCCAAGCACGACGGCATGGTGTTTAGGTCCGTCCATGCCTAACTCTTTTGTGATAGCTCCGACAAGCCGGTATCCAGTTACATCAATTTGATGGAGATGCATATCTTAATTTAATTTTTGCAATAGAAATTCTGGAATTAGTCCGATCTAAGCTGAAAAGAAAAAACTGTCAGCGGCCATCCGCGGCAGGATAGCTTATACGAGATCGCAGAAGGTTTATAAAATCATCTTTCCTCTTCAGCTTAAGACACCAAATATCTTTCTCTTCTCTGTAGCGCATAAGTTTTGCAATACGGCCGTCCCCAAAATCCAGAAAAGTCGGACGAGTCGTTTGATACCAAATTGCTCGCGGCCTCATCCACAAGAAAAGATGGTGTCCTATGTAAGTGGCATCAAAATCTTCTGTGATAGTCCGTCCACTCTCGATCTCCACCATCGAGCTCCCTGGCACATTCTTCGATCGACGCGACACTATCAACGACTTGTAGCTCCCCTTTTGGCTCACCCGGTCTCTTCTCCACGCTGGATGCGGTGGATAGAAAATGAGATCATCGACAAATGGTAGTTTTGGATTGGGGAGCGGATCGAATATCGTAATGTTTCTAACGAACGACTCAGCGTCCACGATCCAAATCATTTTGTCGTAAAACGATTCCCGGCTGTGCATTTCCTCAATAGTCATTGAGGAATGCTGAAGTTCAATGACCAACCCGTCTGGAAGTTTAAGATCGGCGATGTGCTTTTCACCCAAAGAATCGTAAGCAACAACTTCACGAAATTCACTCGGAAAATGATTCTTCCAAGATCGATGCCACGGACCTTCGTTTTCCCACCAAGGATCGCAAGAATATCTACTTCTGTGCGCCCAATGCCAAATTAGCTGAGGCCCACATTTGGCAATCACAGGATGGCCGCAAAATTGGCACTCGCCATTTGATCTAGGAATGGGTAGGCTTCTGTGGCCGTTTAACAAAGCAAATTCCATTACCAGGTTCTCATCCGCATCCCGTTAACATCCTTAGGCGATAGAGAAAATTCCTTTCTGAGCCATGCAATACCACAAAAACTCTTCTGCAAGCTATATCGCCATATTCTGTAAACGGCGCTCAAGCGATGATCTTAAGATAAATTCCATTCTTACTATGCCTCTGCTCATAAAAATCTTGAGCCCCTCGGGCGAAAGCAGACGCTTCCACATTGGATGAAGTTTCGCTTTTTGCCGCTAAAATAGCTCATCGAATACTGGATATCATCCAATCTCACTTAGCATCACAAGGAAAATAGCTATGGCTGGTGGCCACGCGACTCATGCGGGTATCCAATTTCAAAATGAGGTAGCAGCATGGATGGCTGTACACATCCTATCCTCGAAACCATTGACTGCTATCAATGCATCAGAGGAAGCCTTACCGACGGCGCTTTTCCTGGAAACAACCTCGCCAGTTGATGACATTGTTGTACACATGTCCACGGGAGGACGCTATTTTATCAATGTAAAGACTTCGGTCTCTTCATCAAATAGCCCAGAATCAGAACTTTCTAAAGTCTTTGATCAATTCGTTAGACAGTGGCTTGCTGGGGTAAATCTGGACTCTGGAGAGCATCGGAACATAGATGCCAAAATCGACAAATTTGTATTGGCGCTAAGCAATTCTCGCGGTCATGAGCTCGCCTCAGCATTTAAAGTAGTTCTTCAAAGAATCAGGGATCGTGCCGCATTTACACCAAACGATGAAATCGCAACAACTCAAGTTCAAAGTGAGTTACTGGAAAATTGCATCGCGTTAATTCGGCATCATTGGAATTCCCAGGTAGGTCGAGAAATCGACAATCAAGATGTTCTGAATATACTTTCGCTAATCTATGTCATCCGTCTTGATGCTGATGGGGCCGGCGATAGTCTCCTTGAGACGTTACTAGAACACTCAACAACAGGTAACTCTTCGGAAGCCAAGCGTGCCATTGAGAGCATTAAACATCTAGCGGGTATTTACTCAAAAATGCGCACTGGGGGCGATGCCACTGCTCTCAGAGAGCAACTACGGCAACGGGGAATCTCATTAATCGGCCCCGCAGAATTTGGTCAGGATATTGCTCATCTTAAGATTCTTACAGCTCGGACATTAAACGCTCTAGCCCACTATGGTTCACTTCATATTAAAAATGAAGATGGGTCATTCCAAAATATAGTGATTGAACGGGAATGCAGCCCCGCATTACAGGAAGCAGCGTCGCGTCATTCAGTTCTAGTTGTCGGTGATCCTGGCTCTGGAAAATCAGGGGTTCTTTACAGCGCAGCCAAAGGATTTTTAAAGCAGGGACGGACAGTTTTGATGTTAGCTGTCGACCAACTATCTTCTGGCTCTTTAGATGATCTTCAAAGAGAACTAGAACTTCAGCATCCAGTTGTAGATGTTCTTTCAGCATGGCAACCGGTAGAAAATCCGATCTTGCTAATCGACGCGTTAGATGCAAGTCGAGGTGGAGCATCTGAGCGCGCTATTACGCAGTTAATTACGGCCATTCATCACCGAGCTTCACATTGGCGAGTAATTGCATCCATTCGGAAGTTTGATCTTAGATATGGCGCAAAGTACCAAGGATTATTCGAAGGGGCTCCCATTGCTACCAGCTTCGCTGATCCTGAATTTGATCACTTGGCCCATCTAAATGTACCGCAGCTCTCTGACTTAGAAATAAAGCAAATTCGATCCCAATGGCAGCGCTTATCGGACCTTCTTGCCACAGAGAATGACGCGTTTAAAAAGCTTGTAAGAAGTCCATTCAATTTGTTTTTACTCAGCACCATTTTGGCAAGAGCAAATGCAAAAGAAGATATCGCGACAACTCAACTTGACCTCCTAGGTAGGTATTGGCTCCATCGAGTCGAAGGCCCCAGCCCAACTGATGCCTTCAAAAACTCTAGAGTAGTTGCTCTAGTAATCGACGAAATAGTTTCTAATCGGCGCATGTTCGTCGCGACAGAAAAGATTCCATCTGATCTGCTTGACTCTCTGAGTAGCCTGCTACAGCAAGGGGTCTTGGTTCAGCCGCCGGCCTCTCAAAGCCTTATATTTGGCCATCATATGCTGTTTGATTTTGCATTGGCAAAACTCAGACTGCTAAGCAATGTACCCACGTCTGTCAAAGACTATTTTCTCGCTTCGGACGACGATACTTTACTTATCGCTCCGGCAGCCACACTTGCGCTTCGCATTATCTGGAATACAAATCGCGGGCGATTCTGGGACTTAGCATTTTTATTAGCGTCAGACGAAAATATAGGTACCTTCTCGAGATCCTTGCCTGCCATAGTTGCAGCCAATTCGATAGCCTCCGTTCAGGATATTCAACCAATATTGGAGAAACTCGCCAAATTCGATCCTGCGCAACGTTCGTCGTCCATATTTTTGGTCCGCCATATCTTTGGCGTATTGCTTGCGCAAGTAATCGATCACGTACCAGCCTTCGGCTCCAGCGACGACCCATGGTGCGCCATCGTGCGAGCTCTTTGTGAAGTTGCCATGAAAGATTTACTTTGGCCAATGAAAGCGGTTGTTGGAACCTGGACGGGCGACACTAAACAGCTATCTGGCTCGCAGTTACATGATCTCGGAATAAGTTCTCGATTGATGCTGGATGCGAGCATTGGCAATGATGGTCCTATCGACGACGGAGCCATATCAGCTGCAATTTCCGGCATTGCGCGCTCTTTTGAAACGGACAAGGCTGAGTCAGAACAGGCTCTGCGTCCGCTGCTCTCTGCCAAAAGACTGGCGCGCCATGAACACACAGAACTATCCACTTTCGCCCGACATTTTAAGAGAATTGCCGAGAGTAGCCCCGGGCTCGCAGCAGACTTTATGCGCGCGATCTATTCGGCAGATTTACCTTCGCAAGAAGAAAAGACGTATCTAGGCAATAGCCGAATTCTGCCCCTCACTTCTAACAAGAAACAAGATTTTGAAGGAATCAGATACCAGATTAAGCAAAACTTAACCTGGTTCTTAGTTGCATCACCAAACTCTGCAATGTCGGCAATTGGAGACTGCTTACGGCATGTAATTAAGGAAGAGGCTCGATCTTACAGTTCACAGGAACCATCGGAAATCCGCTTCGAAGATGTAGTTTTCCATGTTTACGCAGACTACAGTTCGATCTGGTGGAACGAAAACTCTCATTACCACGATGTTCGGTCGCAACTCTTGGACTCCTTGGTCGAAGCATATGTCCAAATATTAGAATCTGAAAAATCCACACATATTTCTACATATGTTAAAGCGACTTTCTCCGGGAAAACCTACGCTAGCGTCGTATCGGCGTTATTAAAGGCTTTAACAAAAGCACCTCTAACACGGACCGATATCGCCGTAAGTCTGTTGACGAACGTTGATATCTTGAGCCGCATGGACACCTCATATCTATCTGGAGAGCTTCTTAAAATAGTCCATCCGGCGGGAAATCAGGAGCAACGGATCCAACTAGAAAACGCGATTGAGTGTGTATCTGACGATCATATAAAAAACAGCTTGTTATCATGCTTGGATAGGGAGTCAATCCAAGTCAATAGTGTTCGTCAGGTTAAAGCGGAGCTAGAAAGAAATAACGCAGTACGCCCTAATACTCCGCCCTTTAAAGTGGAAAGTGGATGGATTCAGGAAAGCGATGACAATTGGTGGCTTAAAAGTCAGGGCATCGACGTAGATGATCAGAATAACCTCGCAGTTATTGCAGCGACTAATTCACTCAAGATAAATAATCTTCCAACAAATCGAGAAGAGAGTTTAGCTAAGCTAGAGGTCGAGTGGAAAAAAATATCAGATGTGCTCGCTCTTGTCTCACCAGATAAAGACGTGCCCCTGTTACTTCTAAACCAAGTGATGGACGCCATAGCTGAGTTGTGCCAATCCGCGGCTGAAAAATCAGAATCAGAAGAAGACCTTAGCCGTTTCCCGCACTTGCAAAAATATATTGAACTTTGCCTAAATCCTCTGCTTACACCTCAACCTGTTCCTGATGAGGAGCAGGAGAAGGCGTTCGAGCATAGCGCAAGTTGGGGCCGACCCGCGCCTAGAGTCGGAGCGGCGGCGGCTCTCATGCTTTTGATTAGAGCCCAAAATTCCGTCACTCAGGAGCAGATAGCTTTGGCTCTCTCTCTTGCACGGGATCCATCCGTGGCAATTAGACACACCATTCTGTCCAAATCCAATGTCGTATGTTTGGCCGCACCTGATTTGTCGCTTTCTCTGTCGAAAATCGCATTCTCCGAAGAGAAAAATATTGGTGTCTTAAACTTTTTCCTACATTCACTACATAACTATTTATTTATTGATTCGACCTCATTTATTGAACCAATTCTGCAACTGGACAGCCGCATCCAAGAAGAACGAGACAATGAGGATCTAGCCGATCAAATATCAAGCCTTCTTTTTAGTTTATGGCTGCATGGAAATGAAATTGGCGCAAAAGATCGCATCGAACAATGGATTAGCGCGCCCTTAAGGTTCACCAAACGAATCAACCATATTCTGATCTCACTGAGAGAACTAATCACGTTTGGAGCTTCGACGCCATACAATCCTAAAAATGACGACATAAGAAAAAAAGGGAGAATATTATTCGAGGCTATCGTTGAAAAACTAGCTGCAGATCACACTCAGATATATCGATCAGAGATATTTAGCGACGAAACCAGACTATCTCTTACAACGCTAACTCGACTTCTAGACACTGCTGCGCACCAACTTTATTTTGGCTCTGGCGCCTATGAAATTTTGTCGAAATCTAAGCATTCGCAAGGAATGTCACGACCAACCTCCGGCGATGGATTCAGATTTCTAACGGAGTATGAGCACAGTCTCAAATTGCTTGCGGCCATTCCTTATCCTTCGGTCACACATCCCGTATTAGAAACTCTGGAAGCGTTTCTAAGCGAAGCACCGGAATTAGCGCTAAGGTTGCTTCTGTTAGCAGTAGTCGAAGGTGGGAAGCGCGGAGGCTATACCGGGGAATCAATGGGCGCTGATCTTGTAGTTAAGCTAGTTAGAATTTTTATAGCAGACTATCCGGCGCTCATATCGGGCAAACAGGAATATCGCAAAGGAATTGTCGAGGCACTGAATCTGTTTGCTGAATATGGCTGGCCCGAGGCTCGAAAGCTAGTCTATTCCTTGCCGGAGATGTTGAGATGAGCCGCTCGGCAGCTCTCTCACTCGGTAGAACGTTACAGCGTCTATCATCTCTCTTGGTTGATACGATTTTGCCAACCATTGAGAGAGATTACGCCGAGAGCCAAAATCTTTCAGCGTCCGCCATGCGCGGCCGAGGTATTGACTTAGTCAATGAGGCACAAATTAGACAATATGTCCTTGACCCCATTTTTCAGGAATTGGGATGGAAAGTGGACACCATTGACAGATCGCTGATCGAAGCTCCTGCGGAGGATAAATCCAATAATGCTAAGAGGAGATTTTTAGACTACCACGGCCGCGAGATGCAAGCTAATGGTGTTACTAAGTCACTTCTAATTGTTGAAGCAAAAAGATTGGCTGTTCCATTACCCACAAAGGAAGCTGATCCAGCAAAAGCAGTTATTGAACTCGTTGCCATACTCAGCGAACTTAATGGGGGTGACCATTCTCGACTAACGGCAATTTGGGCCGATATTTTTCTTTCGCTTACAGACTATGTGAATCGCGTTGCACTATCAAGTACAGGCGTACCGCATTCTACGGCTTTGACAAATGGTAATTGGTTTATTGTATTTTCTAATCCGCACAGAACGCTCGTAGAGAAGAGAGTTCAGGTAGAAGACATTTCCATCTTTCTTTCATTAGCGGATGCAAGTGAGCGGAGCAACATTTTTTATGATCTGCTCTCTTATCATTCACTCTGCACGCTAATTCCGCCACAACACACCGCCGATCTGCATAAGTTCATAGATAGCAGCCATACGACACTCGACGTATGCTTAAGTGTAGAGATAACAAGCGGAGTTTTAGTAGACGTTCAACCCGTATTTTCAATGGCAATGACCTCTCATGTCCGTATGCAAAATGGTGGGTGGATTCAATTTAGGAATGATCTCGACGCAAAAAACCATCTGCTAATCGCTCATCAGACCGATCGCATAGGGCAATGCATGACTGATTTGGAGAACCAATCAAATTTTCTATTAGCCCAATTGGCTAAGCAAGCCCCAATTAATCAAATCACGTCCGCACAATTTGAGAAGTATCGCGGTGAATCCAAGTCGATTCCCAAATGGCCGAGCCATATTCTCCTAGAAGAAGCTGGAAAAGGTAGGCACATATTGCACGTGGGAACTCATCGGAAGCCGTTCAACGATAATTCTGACTATGATGGGTGCCCCTACCATAACCACGGGCATTGCGCCTCAACGGGTTTTGCCGTTAGATCGACAGCGATAGTCCAACAAAGCACCAATCCACCTGCTTATTTCCCAAGCGGGTCACCACTTCATTGCGCACATAAAACCGTACATAGTATTAGGGAAGATATCTGCCCAATCTTACCAATCGAGGAATATCTGTGCTGCCGCCGCTGCGCGTTAGAAGATCGCTGTTGGCCAACCGGTCATTCTCATTTCCCTTGCATTTCAGCGTCAGATCCTTCGCAATCCTAGTTCCGAATCAACGATGCTGAGAGATATTCTTCCTTGATACGGTTTAAAAAAAAAGGAATCAACATGAAAAAGCCGCGAGTCATTTTAGGAAAAGCGCACATTGGAACTCAAAATCCAGATGGGACTATCGAATGGACGGAAACCACCTCGCCTTTATTCCATTTTGCTCTGGAACCAAAGAACGAGAACCCATTTGAAAAATTCGTAGATGGCATAC
>JAQMYI010042915.1:0-16991 GCA_030014275.1 Clariallabes melas | reverse complement strand
AACATTTGCCAGCTGAGCTCAGTGCTCTGCTAGTCTCAGCTGTTACATGGTACAACAATAACAACAATAACAACAACAACAATAATAATATTTCTTCTTATTCACTTTACAGATACAGTATAATAAATAATAATAATAATAATTATTAATATTTCTCCTTCTTATTATTCATTTTACTGTTAGAGAGTATAATAAATAATAATAATAATAATAATAATATTTCTTCTTATTATTATTATTCACTTTACAGATAGAGTTTAATAATAATAATAATAATAATAATAATAATAATAATAATATTTCTCCTTATTATTATTCACTTTACAGATACAGTATAATAAATAATAATAATAATAATATTTCTCCTTCTTATTATTCACTTTACAGATACAGTATAATAAATAATAATAATAATAATTCTCTCTTATTATTCACTTTACAGATAGAGTATAATAATAATAATAATAATAATTAATATTTCTCCTTCTTATTATTCATTTTACTGTTAGAGTATAAAAATAATAATTATTATTATTCCTACTACTACTGCTACTAATAATGATAACAATATTAATAAAAATTATATTTCTTCTTTTTCTTTTTCCTCTTCTTTTTCTTATTATTCACTTTACAGATAGAGGATGATGATGATGATGATGATAATAATAATAATACTACAGTGGACCCTTGTCTCACGTACGCATTGGATGGTGAACAAATCGATGTACAAACTAAATCTTCGACTAATGTGCAGGAAGCCAACCAATGCTTTGCGACATAAACATTCAGTTCCGGTCAAGCACTCGTGGTGTGAACGTGTTCAGTGCATTTTTTTGTTGTGTTTCTCTGCATTTCTGCTCTATAAGCTTCATTATGGATCCCAAGAAAGTAAAAAGTGAAAATGGTAGTGAGAGTAAGAAGCCTAAGCATAGAACAGTTGAAATAAAGAAAGAAATAATCACAAAAACATGAGAGCCGCCACCATATGCCTCCACCATTTATTTATTGCCACACATAAACCCATAATACACTTTAAAAGCATGTTTTTGAGGGCAGAAACACATTAATTGTATTTACATTCATTTCAATGGGAAAACGAGAATGGAGCCCACTGTAATTATAAAAAAATTATTACTACTAACTCTCTTCTTCCTCTTCTTCTTCTTAGTCATTCATTCATTCAGTCTTCATTCATTAGTCATTGTTATTAATATAGTTCTAGGCAAAATGCAACGAAAGCAGACACTACACTCTAACTAAACAATGGGCAAGAATTCCAGTCTCTAGATGTGCAAAGCTGGTAGAGACATACCCTAAAAGACTGGCAGCTGTAATTGCAGCAAAAGGTGGTTCTACAAAGTATTGACTCAGGGGGCTGAATAATTACGCACACCCCACTTTTCAGTTATTTGTAAAAAATGTTTGGAATCATGTATGATTTTCGTTCCACTTCTCACGTGTACACCACTTTGTATTGGTCTTTCACATGGAATTCCAATGAAATAGATTCATGTTTGTGGCTGTAATGTGACAAAATGTGGGAAAGTTCAAGGGGGCCCCAATACTTTTGCAAGCCACTGTATTTTGAGACCTAAAGCAAGCATCAAATTTGAAATGAGCTCATTTTGTGCATAAAATTGTAAAAAATTTTGCAGTTTAGACATTTGTTACGTTATCTATATTCTGTTGTTGAATAAAATATTGGCTCATGTGATTTGAAAGTCTTTTAGCTTTCATTTTATTCAAATTTAAAGAACGTCCCAACTTTTCTTGAAATTGGGCTGTGTGTGTCTGTGTTATACAGTGTGTAGCTGCCATCGAAGGCAAATAAATATAGATTAATAAATATCGGAATAATTCATATAAACATATGCAATAATAGTCAGAATAACTTAATGTTAAAGGACTGCTATTTCTTGTGTTTGTTTTTCTTTGGAGTTACGTCCTTGACTCATGTCGGAACCAAAGTTCTGTGATCGCAGGTAGAGAGGGGCCCTTTAAGGTGTGGCACCTTTTTCTCTTAGACCATGCTTGTGTTACCGAAGGTGTACCTCAGTTCAAGAGCACCTACATGCAAGTTTTATGAAGTTTACGCAGCACACAGAAGGATTTGTGTTTAATGAAGAAGAATATTGTGTATTTAAGGAAGAACTGAAGAACCTTTGTTTTATTTTCTCTCAAGTAAAGCGGCCAATGAGGTACAGTTGCTGTCTTGCTAATTTGTGTTGGTAGATGCTAAAGCTAATGTAACTAAGTTATTTTGGTTCGCGTAACCATAAGTTTATTGTATGTTTTCTATGTTTATATCTCTGTTCTGTACGCCAGTTCTCACGGCGACGTAAGGCACAAGGCTGCATGACGGCACAAGGCTGCATGGCGGCATAAGGCACGAGGCGCACGGCATAAGGCACATTGGACGACTATGTAGTCTCTTGGATGAAGACACGAATCAGGATTTACCTACAAGGCAAGCACCATGGACTAACACTGGTTCGGTATTTTCATCTATAGAATCCCAAGGGTCCATTTTAAGCCATCCAGGCTCAAGCTCTGGACATATTTCGAGTAAAGGATCAAGACGCTCAAGCCTGTCCTCCACAAAGAAACAGGAAGCAGCAGCAGAGTTAGCTGCAACCCAAGCCACCTTGAAGGTCTTGGAAGAAATGGAACATGAAGAAAGGGAACTTGAAAGGCTTGAAGCTGAGAACAGAAAATAACTGGCACAACAAGAAGCAGAAAATGCTGAAAGATTAAAGTTATTGGAAGAGAAGCGCAGGCAGTTAGAACGTTTAGAAGCAACTAAAAGGATGAATGCTGCAAGGGCAAGACTACAAGTTTATGAACAAGAAGCAGGCTCAGATGAAGAGATATCAGAGCTTCTCCATAACTACGACCTGTTAGAACATTCACCCAAACCTAAGACCCTTCTAAAGCGTCACATGTCTTCACAGCCTGCCATAATAAGACACAACACCACAAGCCCTGAAGCTGCTAGGCCCACTTGTCAAGACAGTGGCACAGCAATTCTCGCTGACGCCATAGCAGAGTCCATAAATGCAAGCCGTCTCCCAGTGCCAGAGCCACCTGTCTTTAGTGGAGACCCAATGAGATACAAGGACTCGAAGATGTCATTTCAGACCCTTATAGGCCGGAAGAACATTCCCGCAAATGAAAAAATTTACTACCTTCGTAAATATGTCACAGGACCCGTAAAGAAAGCAATTGAAAGTTATTTTCTGTTGAGCACTGACAAAGCCTATGAGTCAGCATGGGAATTATTGGAAGAAAGATATGGCAACCCCTTTGTGGTCGCTAAGGCTTTCCGGGACAAACTGAATTCGTGGACAAAGATAGGACCCAAGGACAGCGTTGAACTAAGAGAATTTGCAGACTTTCTTCGAGGCTGTCAGGCAGCAATGTCCGATATTAGGAGTCTCGAAATCTTGAACGACTGCAGCGAAAATCAGAAAATGCTCAGCAAACTTCCTGACTGGTTGACCGCCAGATGGAACAGAAGAGTCATTGAACTTGAAGAAGCCACGAGCGCTTTTCCGAGCTTCAGCAACTTTGTTGAGTTTGTGGTCAAAGAAGCCAAAATAGCTTGTAATCCCATGACCTCCCTGCATGCTCTGAAGTCAGGTGATGGTGAAAGGGCGAAGCCATCCAAGGTCCGAAGTGTCGGTGCAAAGGTGCTGGCAAGTGCATCTGAAGAGAAATCAGATACTGAAAGACAAAATAGTGATGCTAAAGTGTGCATGTTTTGCGAGAAGGCAAATCATGGCATTCAGACATGCCGAAGGTTAATGGAGAAACCTGTCAAGGAAGGAATTAAGTATGTACAAACAAAGCGATTGTGCTTTGGATGTTTGAAGCCAGGACATCACTCAAAGATCTGTGAAAGAAGAAGTGTTTGTAACGTGTGCAAAAGGAAACATCCCACATGTTTACATGAAGACCGCACCAAGGCGGACGGAAAGTGTCAAGTAGATGAACAAGGAGAGAGTGGGAAACACTCAAAGGGGAAGGACTGGTCAAAGGAATTGACAGAGTCTAAAGGGAGTAGTGACATAACAAACATGGCTACGTCCAATCAAGTGACACAAACCGGGAATAGAACATATGCATCCACAATAGTACCAGTTTGGCTGTCAACAACAAGTAATCCAGAGGCTGAAGTTCTTGTATATGCTCTTCTAGACAGTCAGAGCGATAGCACCTTCATCCTACAAGAAAGAGCAGAGACTCTTGATATACAGATGGAGCCTGTACAATTAAAGCTTTCCACACTTTCATCTAAACAAACTGTCATTCCAAGTCATAAGTTAATTGGGTTGCAGGTCAGAGGCTTTTATTCCTCCAAAATAATTCCTCTTCCAGTGACATATTCACGAGAGTTTATTCCTGCTAGTTTAAGCCACATTCCTACATCCAAAACAGCAAGAGCATGGTCTCATCTAGAGCACCTCGCTGAAGAAATTGCTCCCTTGATAGACTGCGACGTTGGTTTGCTCATAGGGTACAACTGTTCTCAAGCCCTGCTGCCCAGAGAAATTATTTCAGGCAAAGATGACGAGCCATTTGCAGTAAGAACCGATCTTGGATGGAGCATAGTAGGTTGTGTTGATCCCCGTGTTGATTACGGCGATGCCATTGGAAGCAGCCACAGAATCGTTGTGAGACAGGTTACACCTAATTTACAGTCACCTGTTAACCTAACAAGTCAAGTCCAGTTCATATGCAGAACACAAGTCAAGGAAGTCATCGCTCCCACAGATGTGCTGAAGGCACTTGAGTCAGATTTTAGTGAAAGGAATGTGGAAGATGCTCATTTCTCACAGGATGACCTTCGCTTCATTTCAATAACGGAGGAGGGCATAAAGATACAGGCAGATGGACGCCGTGAAATGCCCCTGCCATTTAAAGAAAACAAGCCATGTCTGCCCAACAATGTGAAGTGTGCAGACCATCGACTCAGATGTTTGAAAAGAAGATTTGAGAAGGACAAGCAATACCACAAGGACTATGTTGCATTCATGAGTGACATCATAGCCTGTGGAGATGCCGAGAAGGTTCCAGAACACGAAGTCCAAAAGAGCTCTTGCTGGTACATTCCTCACCACGGAGTCTACCACCACCAGAAACCGGGGAAGATCCGCGTGGTGTTTGATTGTTCAGCAAGGTTTGAAGGCGTGTCACTAAACGACCATTTGCTCACTGGACCAGAGTTAACAAATACCCTAGTAGGCGTTCTCTGTCGGTTTCGTAAGGGTCCAGTAGCTGTGATGTGCGATATTGAGCGCATGTTCCACCAATTTCGTGTAAGAACAGAAGATCAGGACTATTTAAGGTTCCTCTGGTGGGACAATGGGGACATTGAATCAGAGCCATCAGTCTACCGGATGAAAGTGCACCTATTCGGTGCAGCCTCGTCACCAGGCTGTGCAAATTATGGCCTCAAGCACGTAGCTGCGCAAGGACGAGGTCGATTCAGTGAAACAACTATCCGCTTCATCGAAAATAATTTTTATGTGGACGACGGCTTGATAAGTGTGTTGACGGTCGAAGAGGCCATACAGTTGGTCAGGGAAGCCAGACAGCTCTGCAGTTCTGGCAAACTGCGCATTCACAAGTTCATTTCCAATTCACAAGTTCATTAACACAGTGGAATTTTGCATTGTGAGCATAATTTGTTCCGGAGACGTGCTTGTAATCCAGAGCACTCGTATATCGAAGAAGGTTTCCCCATAAGAAATAATGGAAACTCCTTTATTCCACAACCCACAAATATTTATACAAAAATGACAAAAAGTTTGAGTTTGAGTGAACGTTCGGTTGAGTGAACGCTGGCGCGCGTCTGGCTGCCGCTACTCACCGACGTCTGTTTGTGTCTGTTTGTATTATTTTAAACTTTCTTCTGGATCGTATTTCCTGGACTTCCTGGATTTAATCATTATAAATGCTGCTGTGGAGTTTAACTGCTACTGTGGTGTTTTATCACTCCTCGTCTGGCTGTTTGTTGCAGCACTGCCTAACTCACCTGCTTCTACCTGTGTGAGCCCTCTTCCCTCCCCTTCACAGTGACTACTTCTGTGGTGAGTGTGTCTCTGCCTGCTTACCTCGCTGTTGTCACCAGTGGGCCTCTGCGGAAGTGTATTGAATTTGCACTGACCGCAGTTCTAGCTAACTGGTTGTGTTGGGAGTTGGGTTGGCTAACACGCAGTGCTAGCATGGTGTGGCTACCGTGTGTTCACATTCTCTGCTACTACTAACGCTGACCCTGTATCATCTAGTGTGTAGCCTATACCTGCTCATTTGGATGATGCATGCTACAGTGATTCTACTCGGGCTCCTTGTTTTTAATCTAAGCCACCTACACTGGCTTTACAGTGAGCCAAATCTTTCGCATCGGCTTTCCTGGGACCTCTCCATGGCGTTTAAATATTCGTCTGCCTATCTCCACTATTTGGGGAAAAAAACATATAAATTCCCCGATACTCTGCTTGAGCACAAACATCTTGGGATTCTGCGTCGGCCTAAATATATACACAGGGGCTCTGGACGGACGTTTGCTCGCAATCAACATCCAAACCACATTGATTCGTTTTGGAGTAGGAATCGTAACATCAAGCGGACTGTCGCTGAGAGGCGCTCTGTTGACTTTACAAACTTACGTCCTATACATTTCGTTAAAACTTCACAGAATTGCCCTTCCTCAAGAAATGCGCAGTTTGCTTTATTAAATGTGCGATCTCTTACTAAAAAAGCACCCTACATTAATGACTTGATTACTGATGGCATAGACATTCTATGTTTAACTGAAACTTGGCAAATACCAAATGATTTTCTGGCCTTAAATGAAGCTACTCCTGTGGGGTATGAGTATATGGAGAAGCCACGTTTAACTGGGCGGGGGGGTGGTCTTGCTGTGATCTATCGCTCCAGTTATAGGATTATATCTATGCCCTTGCAGGATTTTTCATCATTTGAATGTCTTGCTTTGAAATTTACTGGTGGTCTACCTTTACTACTTCTGCTCATTTATCGGCCTCCCAGAGCTTCCTCTGTTTTTATTACTGAATTGTCTGAGCTGTTTTCATCTGTCAGTGCCTTATGTCCATCTATACTGGTGCTTGGCGATTTGAACATTCATGTTGACTCAGATAACTGTGATTTTGCTAAAAACTTTATGGCTGTCCTTGATTGTTTCGATTTTACCCAACACGTAGATTTTCCCACCCATTCAAAGGGTCATATTTTAGATCTTGTTTGTACCTCTGGTATCACGCCATCAAATCTATACTCCAGAGATTTCTGTGTTTCTGATCACATGGCTATATTTTTTAATATTGCTGTTCCTGAGCCTCTTCATAGTAGGCGTGCATATCGGACCATCACATACAGGAACACAAAAAACATAGCTACTTCTGACTTATGTGACCTACTACATCCTATTTTGACCACTAAAGCATTAAATTCATCCCCTGAGGAGTTAGTCATGCTTTACAACTCTCATCTTGCTGACTCTCTTAATCATCTTGCCCCCCTGAAGACGCGTACTGTCTCTTTTTCTCACACTGCTCCGTGGTTTACACCTGAGCTTCGTAAAATGAAGTCTGCTGGTCGGCAGCTGGAGAGACTCAGTCGTAAAACTGGTCTGACAGTTCATGCGCTGGCATACAGTGATCATGTTTCTGCTTACAAAAAGTCTCTAATTGATGCCAAGGCCAGCTATTACACCACCATCATTTCTAGAGGCCAAGGAAACCCTAGAGCACTTTTTTCTACTGTAAGCAAACTTCTTTTGCCTGCTAAAAACTTTCCTCTTACTCCTTCCATTGATCTCTGTTGTAAATTTCTTGAATTTTTCCAAACTAAAATCAACTCCATCTATAAGCAGATCAACTCCGCTTCTGTCACTCCGTTAAATGTCCCCTTCTCCTATCCACCACCAGCTGGATCCTTTTCTGCTTTCTCATTAGTTGATGAGCAGTATGTTTCCAGCTTAGTATCTAAATCCAAGTCCACCACTTGTCTCCTTGACCCTATGCCCACCTTTCTGGTCAAGATCGGCCTGCCAGTTCTCTGTCCCCTGCTGGTTAAGATAATAAATTCATCCCTTTCAACTGGATTTGTCCCTCAGGCTCTCAAAACAGCAGCTATCACTCCTGTCTTGAAAAAACCTGGAGCAGCTATTGATGATTTTAGAAATTATCGCCCCATTTCTAATCTTCCCTTCATTGCAAAAGTCCTGGAGCGTATTGTTGCCAATCAGCTCCAAGAGCATTTAACCCAATATAATCTCTGGGAGAAGTTTCAGTCTGGGTTTAGGGCCATGCATAGCACCGAGACTGCCCTGGTTAAGGTTGTCAATGATTTGCTGTTAGCTGCTGACACTGGCCATCTCAGTATACTTGTTCTCCTCGACCTCACAGCAGCTTTTGACACTGTATGTCACAATCTTTTATTGAGTCGCCTTGAAACTTTGCTTGGCATCACTGGTTCTTCTTTAGCTTGGTTCAAATCTTATCTTACCATGAGAGAACAGTTTGTGTCAATTGGAGATTTTAGATCCCCTAAATCACCCCTCCTTCATGGTGTCCCTCAGGGCTCTGTCCTGGGACCCTTACTATTTGTAATTTACATTCTCCCTCTTGGCCACATAATACAGCATCATGGGCTTAACTTTCATTGTTATGCAGATGACACTCAAATTTACATTCATACCAAACCTTCTTACTCATTCCCTCCGTCCAATCTTATTAACTGTCTAAATGCAGTTAACGACTGGATGGTGCAGAACTTTCTTAAATTAAATCAAGACAAAACGGAAGCTATTCTCATTTCCACCCCTTCCATTCTGAAAAAACTGGAACACTCACAGTTTGCTATTCCTAGTTATTTCACTTCCACTACTGATGAAGTAAGAAATCTGGGTGTTATTCTGGACTCTACTCTCTCCTTTGACTCACACATTAAAAATATCACTAAAACAGCTTTTTTTCACCTGAAAGGTCTCTCCAAACTTCGTCCTTTCTTAACTTCATCTGCAGCTGAAACGCTTATACATGCTTTTGTCACCTCTAAACTGGACTACTGCAATGCCCTGCTCGATGGCATCCCAGCCAAGCGACGAAATAGGCTGTAATATGTCCAAAATTCAGCTGCCAGGCTGCTCACTTTTACCAGGCCCTGGGATCATATCACTCATTCTATACAACCTGCATTGGCTCCCAGTTAAATACCGCATCCAGTACAAAATTATCTTACTTGTCTATAAATCTCTGCATAACCTGGCCCCTTCCTATCTATCAAATCTCCTAACGTTACATCAGCTTCCTCTAAATCTTCGCTCCACAGATGCTCACCGACTAGCAGTCCCTTACTCCCGGCTCTGCATTATGGGTGATAGGGCATTCAGTGTTAGCGGCCCTAAGCTGTGGAATGCCCTACCACTAGCGTTGCGCCAATGCTCTACACTATCCACCTTCAAAAAACAGCTAAAAACACATCTCTTTAGTTTGGCTTTTTCTATTTGATTTTTAATAGCGATGTGTTATTTTTGATTTCTTTTATGTTAGTTATTTATTGTATGTTTTTATCGTTTGTTTTTACTGTTCAGTGTCCTTGGGTATCTTGAAAGGCGCTTATAAATAAAATTTA
The DNA here is from genome assembly GCA_030014275.1 of Clariallabes melas. Classification (NCBI taxonomy): domain Eukaryota; kingdom Metazoa; phylum Chordata; class Actinopteri; order Siluriformes; family Clariidae; genus Clariallabes; species Clariallabes melas. The sequence goes on along the minus strand of JAQMYI010042915.1, from coordinate 7,331 downwards.
TTATTATTATTATTATTAAAAAGTAAAAATACCTAAAACTGTTACGAATTTGCACACATGGAGCGTGCGTGCAGCGCACCTGTTCTGAGCACTCCCAATAGCGGCGTATGTCAGAACTCGCACGCTAAAGACTACTTCCTAGTTTTCCCTCTGCAATGCCACGGAGTGTCACATGGGTGGTGACAGGTGTACCGGATTGGGACTGACGCAACACGCCAAGGTCGTGGAGCATTTACCAGCTCTTGCCAAGCCTTACTATTCCTGTTTGCTTTCTCCGGTTCTGACCAAGTTTCTGTTTCTTGTTCAACACCACCACACCTGATAAAAACAAAATAACCTGCACGCTACCTTTAAAAAGACTCGTGGCTGGTGTGAGGGAGAGGGGAGGGGACTTTTACTACAACTCACAGAATCACTGCAGTCTGTCAGCTCACTGGGATCTTTTTCTTTTTGTGCGACTAACAAGGAAACTTTCCACTGATCGCTGCTTTTGCCTCCTTTTGAGGATTTCGTGGAAATGCGAATTCATCACTCGCACTGCTACAGCCTTATTCGGATGGTGCTTTTCTGCAACGTTTTGCATATCTCCCTGATCTCATTTGAAGTGAGGAATCAGTCTTTTTCTGTGCTAGCACGGATGTTGACTATATGAGTGAGCCACAATCCCGCAGTGAGTGAGAGAGAGAAGTCGTGATCATGTGAGGCTTGGCAGACGAAGCGTATGCATACTACTCGTATTGCAAGACATTGCTCGTTATCCAAGTCAAAATTTACTCGTCTTGCTCGTACTCGACTCACAAACCAAGTAACTCGCAATCCAAGGTTCCACTCATATATAATATAAAATTATGTGTAAAAAATTCCATAAAATTTCTCCCTCTGACATTTACGGTAACAAATACAAAAAAGGTTCATATTTACTGATCTAAAACAAAAGGTTTACTCTGATTTAATGTTTTACAGTAAAGGAAAAAGTTTGTTTTTTCTGAAGTTTTGTAAATATCTGGTTTCAACTGTGTATAATTATAATATATATATATATATATACACACACACACACACACACACACACACACGCGTGCATGCAAACTCCACACAGAATGGCACCCAGGTTGACCCTGGGGATTGATCCTAGGACCATCCTGCTGTGAGACAACAGTGCTAACCACTATACCACCGTACTGCCCTGAATTGATTTCTAAATGATTAAAATTTTTGGCACATTATTCAAACTTGCAAAATAGCATTCTGTCTAAATATTGGAGTGTTAGCATACTCTTGAGCTTGCCAGTGACAGAGCAGGTACAAGTTTTATTTATCTATGTATTTGTTTATTTTTATCAAGCCTGTCCTGTCCAGCACTTTAGCAATCAGAATGGTGGTCTGAATGCTTTTTTGTGCCAAGCACATTTGCTTTGCCAAGACGAGCACTGTAGACTCACTATACACTCCTCTTGTTATTTTTCATTTATCTATCTGACATTGTTTTCAATGTAAATATTATGCCGGAGCTGGGGGAAAGAGAAAGGGGGGTGGGGGGGCACAAAACATCAAGGGACAGAGCAGAAATAGAAAAGTACAATAGATTGCCAACTGCTGCACCTGCATACAAAAGAAAAGACAAACAATTGGCAAGAGGAAAGGCACAGATACACCAAATACACAGATCTACAAATGTTGTATGCGTGTGTGTATGTGCATGTGCGTGTTTTGGTCACAAAATGTACTTGTTAGTGAGGGTGAGAAGCTGTAATGACACCTCCCAGAGACCAGAGGCAAATAGAGAGATATCCAGGGGACCAAGGCAATCCATAGCCCCCCCAGAGCACTGAAGACCCGAGGCCACACCTCCCAACGATATCGTCGTGGTAAAAGGTCTCTTCTCAAAAATGCAAAAACTCACAAAGTCAAAAATGCCTTAAAAATGAAGAATTTATTTAGCTCAAAGAAAGCACTGTGATCTTCTCGGACACAAGACAAAAAAGAAGACCCAAACTCAGACTCCAACATCTTGCATATATGTTCTGTCAAAACATGACAAATATCCACGTCACATGTCTTTAATATTCTCTCTGCCCATCAGAATTCACCCCTAGTCAATTTACATCTTGTCGCTAGGAATTGGAACACTTCTATCCTGTCCCGGTGTGTACCTTTTATGGTCAATTTCCGCTCTTTATTCTCGTCAATCACATGGTTTCTGGTAAAAAGCCCCCCAACTTGCTGAGCCAATCACCATGACCTTGTTTGGGCATGAGCATCTGGTTCAGTCTAGACCTGTTATTCCCAATTTTTACCAGGCAAGCAAGTTCAAGTTCCTTGTTCCAACGTCTGGTACATTGCACAATACAATGTGTCCCTGGTTACAGGCCTTGACCTTACTTTGACCCATACTATTTCACATTTATTACAACAAAAACATTTCTCTACATTTAAATTCAACTTAACCACACCCCTTCGATAACCATAAATCAATAATCATACAATTTCAGACCTTAAATACAAATGTTTCTGATGTTGGACTTTTCACTTAGTTTCCTGTGTGTGTCTGTAAGGCCCGCTCAACTTCCTCTTTTCGTACACAGGCCTGTCCTTAACTGACCCCATAAATAATATTTCACCCCACTTTACCCTTCTTCGATTTAAAACTCATACCAAATACAGATATTCAAACCTTTATCTAAACCCATTGTCTAAACCAATTAAACCCAATTACACATCCCCAACCATTTGTCTAAGTTACCTAAAATTAATTCATGTCTATCCGACCTTCGTCTGCTCCCTGAAACTATCAGACCATAACTTCCCTTTTTTCCTGTATGGCGGTCAGGCCACAATGTACTGACACAATCTATTTTTTAACCATGGCACACCAATCCTAACAAAGTCATGATTTTTCACGCATACTACTAACTAATTAACACACATATCATTTAACTAATTCAGAACTCAACAATTTTCGCCATAACAATATCTGCACAGCTTTCCCAGCAGGATAAGAGGGAGACACCAGATGGATCACCCACGGCCCGTGGCCGAGAGCCCCAGAGAACCAGAGTCAACGGGCGACCGTCCCCACCAGAGGCCAGCCAACCCGCGCATGAGACAAGGAACAGAACCCAGGGCCCCCAGCAGAGCCCCCCCACGCCAAAGAGGCCCGAGCCACCCCAGACCCTCACTCCAAGGGGAGCGGGCTGTCGGCCACGCCAGAATGTCCAGCCACCCACCCCGGGACCAATCAGCACCTGCACCGCAGTGAGGGGCAGCAACGCCCATCAAGGAGCCAAGGCTCAGCAAGACCCAGACCCAGCCATGTACATACGACCATGCATCCATACACAGAATTTATTATTATTATTATTATTACATTTTGCTCTGTCTGCTGTTTGCAGAAAGTATTCATCTGCATAAGAAGCCCTTTCATCTGGTGGGTACATCCATGGGAGGTTGTGTAGCTGGGGTTTATGCTGCCACCCATCCCTCCGGTCTCACACTTGTGTCCTGCTGGTTAGTATCACCTCCTACCAATGCTGATCTGTTACTACTTGATCTCACTCGCCCAGTAATACAAATTGCAGCAGTGATGGCAGAATTTTGTAAGACCAACCATCTTTGTTGTGTTGGTTAGCATTGAGCACAATTTTATTTGTATATTGCTTTCACAAAGCAGCTTGACAGAAATCCAGATCTAGGCTTACGTCCATAATGAGCAAAGCCAGATAAGGGACTCACTGAGCCTGCATGAGGAGCCAGACTCAAAAGGGAACCTATTGTGGGTCTATAAACATTAGGAAAACAGTCCCAAGTGTGTTGAATTGGATAAAATGTCCGATTTGATTTCGTATCAGTCTTTTCACGGATACCAGCTTTTAGGGAGATATTTGTTTGATACGGATAGTATTGGATTGATGCATCCTTATACACCTGTTACTAAGGCTCACTGTGGGTTATATTCTAAGAGCTCGTAAGAGACTGAAATCTGTCTGTCTCTTTTGTTATGTAGGTCTGAAATACCCCAAGGAGAGTGAATTCGTGAGACGTCTGAGGAACATGGAGAACACAGATGTCCAAATCATCCCAGTCATCCCCTCGACTCCAGAGGAGATGGAGGACATGCTGAAACTGTGCTTTCGTTCACTTTAAGATTCCTCATCAGGTACACACATCTCAATTTTACAGTGTGTTGCAGGAATTTTCTTTATTTCCCCAAACAATTCTTCTACTCAATCTTCTGCAATGATTAGCAATTCCAGGATCCCAGAATTAACAGCTTTATACAGGAGGGGTGTCAAACTCATTTTAAGTCTCAGGCCACATGACACTTATTTTATGCCCACAGTAATACGTTTTAGTTTCAAAATGTATACTTTTGTTACATTTCCGCTTGGCGTCCTTACTATTCTAAAAGTCCTTAAAACAGAGTTCTGGAAGTGCTGCAGTCCCTGTTTTAGATCGAAAACTCGGGAGTTGTGTTTAGTTTGGACGAGGGAAACCGGGTTTTTTGGAAACGATTACCAAGACACCCACATTTGCATTATCCGTCAGGATGTATCCTTCCCTGATTCATCAAGTGTTGCTAGCCTTTGTTGCCTTTGCTAGCAGTGGTGGTGAACACTGACCTCACAGCAAGACGGTCCTGGGTTCGATCCCCAGGTTTGACCTGGGTGCCTTTCTGTGTGGAGTTTGAATGTTCTCCCCGTGTCTGTTTTCATGGAGTTACTAGGGGAAAAAAAAGAAAGAAAAAAAAAAATAAAATTCGACACGCTGCTTGCACAAGAACATGCATCTCATTTCAACACCTCTTCAAGTCATTTGGCGGAAGCAGGATCAGGTTGGGTTAGATTACATCCTCATCACAACCTCATAAACATCAGAATGAAACAAAATTTAAGCAAATAACTTGAATCGATTTTTGAAGACCTTGTGTGTGTTGCAGTTGGAAAATGTCTTGCATACACGGTCAGGTCCATTAATATGTGGACAGATATTTGTCTCCAGTATCATTTTCATCATCCTCGCGTTAGTCTTGTCGCGTAGGGTCCGCTGTCTTCACAAGCTACCTCGGCATTGCATCATCTAACGCGAACATGGAATACCCTAACCGATGTGTTGCTCCGGCTGCTGTTGGCATACTCACATACACTCCTGTGGGCAATTTAGAGTTGCCAGTCTGCCTAATGCGCATGTCTTTGGATGTGGGAGGGAACTGGAGTACCTGGAGGAATCCCATGAACATGGAAACTCCACACAAAAAGGTGCCCAGGTTGAACCCATGACCTTCTTGCTTTGAGGCCACAGTGCAAACCACCAAGCCACGGTGCCACCCACTGTTTGTCTCCAGTATAGCACTGTTTGTTGAATTTGAAAAGAAATAATGTTTAATATGGCCTTAAGATTCAGCTGATCAGTTTTCATATGAGGGTGGTTACATCCAAATTGGGTGAAAGCTGTAAGAATCACAAAGCTTTTTATATGTGGTTTTTTAAGGGACCAACAGGAGTTGAATATATTATCATAAATTAGCGTGTAATTTTTAATAATTGGCTGCAAATCCTGTGCGCTCAATGACTGCCTGAAGGCTGGAACCGCACACCATCTTTCTTCCCTGCTGATGCTCTGCCAGTACTTACTGCACCTGTCATTGGCATGTTTTGGGGATATTCTGACTTCAGTTTTGTCTTTAGTAAATGAAATCTTGCTCAGTTGGATTCAGTTGTTTGACTTGGCCATTGCAGAACATTCCACTTGAGTGCCCATCGACAGTGTGAAGCACTGGCTTACGAGTTTTAAAGCATTTGGGTGACTCTAAGCCGAAAATATAGTCCCATATAGCATAGAATGTATGCTTCTGGTTGTTTCAGGAATCACATCAATACATGACATGGGAACCAGTTCTGTTAGCGGCCGCAGTGGTGGTGGTGTGCTTCGGATCACGACCAGTTTCTTGCCTTCTCCATGCTCTTCTCTTCCAATCATGCTGGTACATCCTGGCTTTTGTGCTCAGATACACGTACCTCCTGTAGATGCACCTACCTCCTTTTGGGAGTTCCTGAGCTCACTCACACCCACCCAGTTTGGCCACCGTGACCCAGAGAATCTCTTATGGGTTTGTTCAGCCTAATGATGGCTTATTTCACTGGTACGGACCGTTGTTTGGACTGCATTGAGAGTTTACAGCAACAGATTCTAAATGCAAAGTCAACATTAACAGTTACCTCTAGACATTTATCTGCCAACTTATATACATTATTTAAATCACTACTCTAGGATAAACAGCTAAAAAGTCAATGTCCAAATATTTATGAACCTGCTTATGAAAGGCCAGTCAAGAGCACATGATTCCCCTGTGGAATGCTACAGTATTTTGTTAGAAGGGGGGGGGTTATTTTTGTTGAATTTCATGCATGCTACACCCTCGCTTCATTTTTTTTTAACTTCCTGGTATTCTTTTTGTTTGAAGATACCTGGTAAATGCATACAAATGTAGAAGAGTATTTCCTTTTTTCTCCTCCATTAAAGAAATGTGGGGTGTGTAAACTTTTGTACCCAAAAGTGAAGTGTTTTGGTGTCATATCTTATCGTATGACTGTGTGGACAGACCGTGTGCAGGTGCTGGATGTATCTGGTGCGCCTTTGCTGGCTGATACTTCGCCTGGGTGCCAGGTCGAGCTGTTAGACAACTGTGGCCATTCTGTGGTGATGGAGCGTCCTCGGAAAGCTGCTCATCTCATCATGGACTTCATCACGCGTCAACAGAATTCAGGAAGCCGCAGCAGCAGAACGCTCTCCTGAAACTACACCGTACAACAACAAGATTCTATAATTCGGAGGAAATTTGCAAATAACCTTAAATGTATTTTTCTAGTGAACCCTCAGGGATGGATCACCAGGGTTAAATTCACTCTAGTAGTTTAAGATTTTGGAGAATTTAAATCAGAAACACTAATGATTTTACTGTGAACTGAAAAAACCCCCAACAAAAAACAGGTAATAACATTGTCAGCAATTTGTGAATTGTTAAACCTGAAATTGTTCTAAAAAACAAAATGGTTGTAACTTTTACTTTTTGGAAGCAATGTCCAGCATTCTTTTAGATAACAGTGAAACCTTCTTTTGGGAGACTTTAACCTTCATCTAGAAGCCTCCTCCTCTGCTATCTTGCTCCCTTTACTCAACTCTTTTGATCTCTCCCTGCTCCACTCACCTCCTACTCATAAAGCTGGAAACCACCTTGACCTGATCTTCCTCAGAAATTGCTCTTCTTCTGAACCTACTGTTACTCCTCTCCATCTGTCTGACCACCACTTCATCTCATTTTCCCTCCGTCTTCC
>JAQMYI010042659.1:0-17592 GCA_030014275.1 Clariallabes melas | reverse complement strand
ATGAATTACTTTCAAACATTACTTTTTATTTACGTGTAACCATACACTCATCGATTTCATTTATTGCAACTCTTTGCAATACAGATATTGCGTATACCATTATCGCGATAACGATAATTTTTCGATATATCGTGCAGCCCTAGTAATAATATATGATCATCATATATTGTAATGTAATATTTATTGTAATATATCATAATAAATTGAATTGTCAGAAGTCAAAGATGTTTTTGGACATGCAGGAAAAAAAAAAATTGTTACATGCTGTCTATTTACAGGAGGCTTTTGGAGTCATCGCTATTTCCTTTCTCCCGGTACGACATGTCCGGTTCCCGTGATCATCCTATTTACCCAGATCCTGCCAGGTAAAGGTCTATTTACTTCAGTATCTAAAATTCAGGAACATTTCTATTTTACATAATGTCTTTGTGTTGTTCAGGTTATCTCCAGCGGCATATTATGCCCAGAGGATGATTCAGTATCTGTCTAGGAGAGAAAGTATTCGTCAGCGTTCCTTACAGAACCGCCTGCGCACCCTATCCACATCCTCTGACAACCAGGCGGGCAATCCCTCCTTCACACCAGCAGAGGGCAGTGATGCTGACTATGAGGATATAGAGTAGGTGTAATTAGCAGCTGCGGTCATCTTGGGTAGAGTAGATTGTGTGGACCCAATGATCAACTCTGCAAATACTTTTATTTAGTACTTTGATCTCATATATAAAATTTATTATTAGAGCCCAGGCACTATGCATCCGCATGATGACGACATGACTAGGACGTCATCGCTCTGATCATGCTGCTTTAGTAATGCTGATGTCATAAATGTGCGAAGGCCCTCTTGTTCTTCTAAGGATTATTTGTTTGTTTATTTGTCAAACATCCAGGCCCTTTTGAGGGTCATAACAGGCTCAAGAGCTCATGACAATCGGCACACAGGTTGAAATATGCTGCCATTAGGACGCCCGCGAGTCTGGGCCCTGAGCGTGGTTCATGGCCTTCACAGGAGCTTTTGCTGTATAGCTCATACACACTTGCATGTATACATGTCGAACTCAGTACTTCACACTTCTAGACCTCATTGAGCTGAACAATTTTTACGATGCATGTCATGGGCTCAACTTAAGACAAGGTCAGACATTCTGGGTCATTTGCAAAACGCACATTTATGACATCAGCACTATTAAATACACACACTATACGTCCTACAAATACACACACATTATACTACACACACTACACATCCTACACAAACGATGACCGGCCCAAGCACCTGCGCCATTACGATCACCAAACTCGGCCCACATTGAGTGAAATCAGCAACCGGGGCTTTTTAAACATCTTAACATGCTCAAAAGACACACAGGTTGTATGTTGCGCACATCTGGCCATGACGCTGGTGCTTGGGCCCACTCATCTTTGCTTGCAATTATATTATTACTTTATTTATTAGATCTTCTTTGTTTGTGCAACACAAGCTTAAAAATTCAAAACGTTTTTTTTATATTGTAGACAGTTTTTTATTTATTTATTAACTTTATATGGCTTCTTATTTGCTTGGTGATTAAATTTGAACTTCAGCAAATGAGCACATGTCATATATGTTCTATATAACGTTTATAAACATGTACACATGTACTATCTTACTATTTACAGAGAGCCTGGAGACCGGACAAGACACAGAATGCCTCGCAATGCACGAATGTCAGCTCCCTCTCTAGGTCGCTTTGTGCCAAGGTATTTATATGCACCATGTTTAATCTTCACTGGTCGCTCTGTTTTAGTTTTCTGTAACATGGTTTGTTCATGTTTTTTTTGTTTTTTTTTTTGTCTTTAAATTAAAGACGGTTCCTGTTGCCTGAATATCTTCCTTATGCTGGTATTTTCCATGAGAGAGGTCAGTCAGGCCTGGCAACCCACTCATCAATTAATCGAGTATTAGCAGGCATGTATTCCTTGTACAAGATATTTTATTATAAAATACAACAAATGTGGCTAAAGAAAGAAATTATATGTTCACCTTTGTTTATTTTCAGGGACTTCAATTGGTGATGGCCAGTCTGCGGTAGCCAGCAACATCGCCAACACCACTTACAGACTGCAGTGGTGGGATTTCACCAAGTTCGACCTGCCTGAAATCAGCAATGGTAATTTTGGATATAGGATATGAGCTATATTGTTTTTCTAGCATGATTTATTGTTCTTTGACTTATTTTTGTCATCTCCTGACCTCCGTAGCGTCTGTGAACGTGCTGGTTCCACACTGTAAGATCTATAATGACGCGAGCTGCGATATATCAGCCGACGGGCAGCTATTGGCTGTTTTTATACCCAGCAGCCAGCGGGGCTTTCCAGATGAGGGTATCCTTGCTGTCTACTCTCTTGCCCCTCACAACTTAGGAGAGATGCTCTACACAAAGAGATTTGGTAAGCGCCCGAATGCTGTACCCAGTGTTCCATTCGCCTGGGCACGATGATTTTCTTTCACTACTGAGTTTGTTTGCAAATATTATTTTGGAAAGTAAATGAGGCCTGAAATGTGTGCCTTGATTAATGTGATGTATGCAGGTCCTAATGCAATCTCTGTGAGTCTGTCTCCGATGGGTTGCTATGTGATGGTAGGCCTGGCCTCACGTCGGATCCTGCTCCATCCCACCACTGACCACATGGTGGCACAAGTGTTCCGTCTGCAGCAGCCTCATGGAGGAGAAACCTCGATCAGGGTGAGTGATAGTGTTTGTTAGCACTGTTTAACCGGTTTCTATTGTAAATCTTAATTTGCACACCACGTGTTTTAACCCTCTGGTCTCTTGTAGATGGTGTATAATGTCGTGTACCCCATGGCTCCAGATCAGCGCAGGCATGTGAGCATTAACTCGGCCCGCTGGCTGCCTGAACCTGGTATGGGTCTGGCCTACGGGACCAGCAAAGGAGACCTGGTCATCTGCAGACCTGTGTACGTGTCTGGATGCTTTTTAAGGTTTTCTGTGTCATATAGTTTCTTCAAGGCAATGAAGGACAGATAATCTTGCTGATTATCTGTTGTCTGATTGCCATCATGATTCTGGAAATAGACCATTCGGGGGGGGAGAAAGAAATTGGCATTTATTTGCAATACAATCAACATGGTGTTGTATTTTCAGTGATTATCGTAACGAGGGCGACAGCAGCACTGATCAGAACTCGGATCCTCTATTCACTGCCAGTAGCAGTCGGACACGTGGAGTGGAACGGTCAGGATCAGAAAGCCTTCTCTAGCCTTCTTACTTCTGATGTGGCATATAATTTTATTAATTTTTTATATATATATTTTTTTTTTTTTCCTGTTTTTGTTCCCCTGATTAATTTTGATTGTTTTCGTACACTGATAAAGGACAAGCAGGTCGGGCTGGCGATTGGACAGAGACATGGGACTGATGAGTGCTATTGGTCTGCAACCCCGTCAGCCTGCCCCCTCCGTCACCTCCCAGGGTACGCAGACACCTGTGGTGCGTCTCCAGAATGCAGAGACACAGACGGAGAGAGAGCTGCCCTCGACGAGTGCGTTTCACACAACACACGCACCACGACACTGTAAGATACACGCAAACACTCCGCTTACAGCACCAGTTATTGTTGATTCTGTGACTTCATCTTTGTTATATAAATGTTTGCTAAACTAATGTTCTGGTTGATCAGAACCTTTATAATAATGGAACACATACAGTCTTGTTTATTGTTTATAAAAAAAGGAGAGGGTGCTATTTCAGCAACAGAAATAAGGTCTCAAGATTACGTATTCTTTGCACAATGTTAACAATTTTTAACTTATTGTATCAAGGAATTTAGTATTTCGACTTGGGGTTTGATGTTGTGTAATGTCTCTTTCTCAGTGGCTGAGACTAATGAAGTGCAGACCGCCAGTACAGAAACACTCCCACACAGCGAGCCACCAGACACAGTGGCCCAAGGAGCAGCTTCTCACGATCCCACTACCCACGCTGACTCGCTGAACTCCAACCACGGTACCTTCGTGTTTATATGCATTTATGTTTTTTCTACTTTTTTTCTGGAATTGCCATTTTTTCCCCCTGAAGTACAGTGAAATCTTGCATTACGAGCATAATTCGTTCCGGAAGCGGGCTCGTATTTCAAAACACTCATAAACCAAATTAAATTTTCCCATAAGAAATAATGGAAATTCAAATTATTTGTTTTACAACCAAAAAAATAAATACATAAAAATAATGAATACAAAATATAACGTAAAAATAAAACAAATTAACCTGCACTTTATCTTAAAAAAAATAAAATAAATAAAAGTAAAAATAAATCCCGACAGATAAGTGTATCCATTTGTGTGTATGTGGTGTGAAGCTAAAGAGACGGGCACTAAGACCCAGCAGGGGAGACGATTACCCACAGTTTCACAGCGCAAGAGAGAGAAAAACCGTTGGCTCAGTTGCGATCGCGTGACGCTCGGCGTCAAAACAAGAAGCGCTTGCGTGATACTCGGTACTCATAAACCAAGACTTGTTCGTTTTCCAAGAGTTTTTGGCCACTTAGGAGCGATTTCCTACTCTGAGACGCTTGGTAAACGCGGGCCCTGGTATTGTTGGCAAGTAACTAAGTGAATACTTGAATGCGTGGAGGGAAATGTATACAAACGAATCGCCGTCGTTCAAAAACTAGATTATAGTGAGGTATGATACGAAATTATGAAATATATTTGCTATATATAAGCCTTTGCTACTAACATATCGAATAAACCTGAAAAATAATTTCTCCCATTTCAGGCGAGTCCCAGTCAGATCCTGGCCCGGGTGAAGATGCTCTTTCTCGGATCCGGCGTCTGATGGCTGAAGGTGGAATGACGGCGGTGGTCCAGAGAGAGCGCAGCACCACCATGGCCTCTATGGGAGGTTTCGGCAACAACATCGTGGTGAGCCATCGCATTCACCGCGGCTCACAGACACCAGCAGGAGCAGCGCAGGCGAGTAACCCAGGACCTTCAGGAGAAAACAGCCTTGACGCAAGACCAGACATGTTCCCTTCTGGTACTTCAGACAATCCTGCTCACTCCGGGTCTTGCGGTGGCACTTCTCTATCTGAAATTCCCTCTAGGTCCTCGCCCCCCTCTTCAGGTCCTGGTGCAGTAGTGTTAGAGTCCCCCGCTGTGGAGGACATGGTGGAGGACGGTCAGAACGAAGAACCCGATCCGTCCTCCGGGAGTGGGTACTTGGCTAACATCAGTAACAACAACAACAGCAACAACAATGGGAGTAACGGCAGAAATTACCCGGATGACCTCTACAGCAGATAGTGCTTCCTCCTGCTCTCCTACACATACTTTGGTGGAGCAGGTTGATTTGGATTTGGCAAGACGTGTAGAGTTCTCTGTCAGGACCTGAGAGAATGAGCCCCTGAGGTGAACCTGTGTGCCTGTGTTTTGCCTCCTCCTGCTTTGGCCTTATGTGCAGAAGTAAGAGTGCCAAATTTCCACTTTGTCTCTCTTCCGAGGAGACAGCAGCCTCTCTACAAATATTTCACGGGGAATGTTTTTATGGAAAGCCATTGTTGTTGCACTTGGTCCTTGCACTTCAGTTGGGTTTTGCTTCCTTTGAAATGTGTCTCAGACTTTTGAGCATTCCATCGGCAGAAAGGGCTTCTACTTGAGTCATTCTTGTACTGGGGTACAGAGTCGATGCGGTTTGGTTTACTGCTCCTTCAGGAGCCATCATGGTTACCAGTCGAGTTCCAGACATGGCTGCAGAGAACATGCTGGCTTCACTGGGCTCATGGGTGATGCGTTCATTCCAAGTGATTTTTCAATTTAGTCAGAGGAATTGGAGGAAATTTGAACGTACGCTGCTCCCTATAAATCCTGTAATAATCAGATTCATGTTTTTCTCTTTTCGTTTGCCGAGAAGAGATTATAATCGCAGCAGTATAATCCACCCAAACGCGCCACAATTTCAACTGATATGTTGGAGGAAGGAAGGAGAGCTTAAAGCAGCCCAGATGTTCATTGTTTTATAATTATGGCTTTTACAGTTCTGTATTGGCAAATGCATTTTATTTGTTACCTTGGTTAATCCAAGTTAATCATCAGTTAAGCTAAGACAGAAATTTCTTTTCCACCATCAAGGAGGGCCACAAAAACAAAGATATCACCACATCAATGTCTGTATCAGTATCTGAGCCAAGTTCATTTAAATCGCGCTTTGTTCCCCTGAAACATGCTGCTTATACTCACCTGTGTTCAGCCTACGACGCTAACGGTTTGTTTTGATGCCACCAGTCACAGCATGCCTGTGCCACCTCCTGTGGCAGCTAGTGTCTGTTTGCACTAAACACCCTGGTTTCTCTCCAGACTTTCTATGTGGGGAATGACTGTCAGGACATATACCCTAAAACAAGCCTGGGTAAAGAATTATACTTGAATTATACATATAGTGGAATATCTCTAAGGAGCTGGCCAGTTGTTGTAAAAAAAAAAAAAAAAGGCCTTGAACCAGCAAATTTAACTTAATCACTGAACAGAGGGCATGTGCTTGTGCGTGCGTGTACTACTGTGCATGAGGTTGTGTCACAGGTAAGTGTAGCATTTCCAATCAAGAAAATGACTTGAAAGTTAATATGTGCTTGTTTTTAGGTAGATCAGTTTGCTCTGTCTGTTCCTGCGCTTCTAAAGCTACGAGTACTTCCGAGTCGCCTCTGTCCTGTGCGGGGGGTCAAGCTCGACCCCTTATGGGTGTAACAAAAGAAGCGCCGAGGTAGGCTTTCCCAGGTTCTCAGTGCTTAAGGCGAACATATGAAGCACAGAACATCCTAGCTCGTTTTTATTTGGTGTCTAAATGGCTTTTAACAGTTCGGGTCGTTTTTGTGCCCCATAATAGCCCCGCTTTTAGCTGACTAATATTTATCCCTAGTTTATGACATCATAACAACTGCTGAGGCACCCCACCTTCTCATTTCTCTGCTAAGTCTTGATGTTCGAGACTCAGTGTTGAACTGCTTTTTCTTAAGGAACAAAAACCGAGTAAGAAGAGTGAATTCTTGACAGTAATAGACATGTGTTTATCCATTTGATGCTTGGAGTGGTTTTGATTGTTATTGTTTAAAATATTAACTGAAATCTCATCTCTGGTGCTGTTTGATTTTTTTTTTTTTATTATTATTATTTTATACTTTATATGGTTAGCCCTGTTTATTCATTGAAGACACTGAATTATAATGTATTTTTTTGTTTCCCCAAAACACTGTTACTGATTACTGATTTCAGTAGGGAATGACTGTAATAAGGGAGATGAGGACATCTGCTTTTATTTGATGTCACTCTGTATACTGTATTTTTGTTGGTCTGATAAATCTACTCATAGATATCAAATGTTTGTAGTTTTTTTTTTTTTGTTTGTTTTTTCCCAATGCATTTTGCCCACATCATATGTCTTAGAAATACATCTCTCTCTCTCTCTCTCTCTCTCTCTCTCTCTCTCTAATACACACACCGCTCTTTTTCTCTCTCTTCCTTTCTTGCTCATATTTTATTAGCATTTTAGGTTGTCTTATAACACTTTGGTCAACTGAAGCATATGAAACTAAGGAATATGCCAGCGATATAAAACCTGGTGTAACATTACAGACAGACAGACATTAGCGACTCTGTGCCAGTTTGGTGATCTCACTGCTGGTTCAGTGCTGAAGAAGTCAAAGGAATGGGAAAAGCAGGATGTGAAAATTCCCCTTATCCACTTGTGTGAGAAGCGTCTTTTATCAAGTACAGAAGTGTGAAGTTAAGTCTTTAGCTACAGTAGAGGTTAGGTGTTTGCTGAACAAAGTGCTGTTGGACGCCAAAGATCCAGTGTTACAGTGGTTAAAAAGAGGTCTAATAAAATGGGAATATTGAAAAATGTGAATTTTGTTGATTTCTTTTTTTTTTTTTAAGACCACCACACACATTTTCTGCTTCATCAATTCAGATTAGTTTAAATAAGGTAAAAAAATAAAGAATTAAGAAAGGAAAATACATTTTGTCTGTGAGGACTCACTGAATACTCACTCTTTTTTTGTTTTTGCTTGTTTTTAAAGAAACTTTGCCAAAAAGCTGGTTGAGACTGAGATCCCATGCAAGCGTGCAGTCGGAGAGGAAGCTTGTGGGATGGTGGAAGTTAAAAAGTTCATTAACACAAACTGTTGGGATCAGGAAATGATGCATAGAAATCACTTCATAATCTACCTACACTTATACTGACAAGTGTAGGTTAGAGTTGTGATGGAACAAATTTGATATACAGTGAAACCTCAGATTGCGAGTAACGTGGTTTGCGAGTATTTCGCAAGACGAGCAAAGATTAAATAAATTTTGACTTGTAAAAAGAAAAAGTCTTGGTTTATGAGTAGCGAGTATCATGTATCACACATGCGTTTCTAGTTTTGATGCCGAGCGTCACGTGATCACAACTGAGCCAACGTTTCAACGTTCACTTCTCTTACTGGTATAATCAACATCCGTGCACGCGTGTACTGTTTACTATAACACTGTGACCGTGTGTGTGTGTGTGTGTGGGAAACATTTTTGCAAGCGTGTGTGTACAGCGCGCGTGTTTTGTTTATTATAACACACGTGTGTGCGTGCGTATAAAGCAAAAGAAAGTCTCATTAGAGGGTAAAGATCCATTTTTTTCTCTCTCTCTCTGTAGCAGCCTGTCGTGTTTCACTTTACCTTTGAAAGATGAAAGACACTCTCTCGCCTTTACAGACCCCCTCCCACCCCTCCTCCTCTAGTCTTCCCACACACATACACACACACTCTCTGCCTTACACAGAAACTCTGCTCTGTCGCGATTCTGTTCAAAGGTAATGTGCCGGTTCATTTGTTTTTTTTATTTTACAGCAGTGATTCCGTTAGTATGCGCTCACACGACTGTGACTAGCGATGTTCCTTGCTAATTTTTCCGATAAAATAGTCTCTCCGTTAATGTGTGTGCATGAACATTACACACACACACACACATAGCGCCTGCGCGCATAAACGGAAGCACTTATCCATCTGGATTTATTTTTATTTTTTTTTAAGGTAAAGTGCAGGTTAATTGGGTTTATTTTTACTTTAGATTTTGTGTTAATTATTTTTATGTATTTCTTTTTTTGGGCTGTAGAACGAATAATTTGAGTTTCCATTATTTCTTTGGGAAAATTAAATTTGGTTTACGAGTGTTGTGGAATACGAGCCACTTCCGGAACGAATTATGCTCGTAATCCGAGGTTCCACTGTACCTTAACAAGCGTTCCAGGTCCTTTGGAGGAAAAATTGCCCCATATCACAGAACCTCCAGTGTATTCTACAGTTGGGATGAGGGTCATTATAGCCATCCTTCTAACACCACACCAACCTTCAGTGTTTATGGCCAACAAGCTACATTTGTGTTTCATCAAAATCACCGTAGTCCACTCGCAGTTCTAGCAGCACTGCACAAACTCCAGGTGCTTGTGTCTGTGGTTAACTGACAGAAAAGCCCCCCCCTCCCACTCCAGCATACAGTCCAAATAATCTCTTTACATGTCTGATGGTGGTTTATATCATAATATTAAAAACTATTCTAAATAAGTGAAACTAAACACTCAATTATTTAGAATGGCTTTTAATATTTTATAATTACTTTTATTTATAATTTTATAATTTTGTTTTATTTTTTATTATTATTATTATTTAATTTTTCTGTTATATTTTTCATTTATTTATAATTATGTGTCTCATTTTGTTTTAGTATTTTTTATTTCTATTTGTTGCTGTAAAGTGCTATATAAATAAATGTTCATTGATTGATTGGTTTTTGGAAACCTGTTAACCCAAAGATTGTAATTGTTGTAATTCACCATCAGCGATCATGGGGGATTTTTGGCCTCCCTTAACATCCTCCTCACTGGACAGCAGACGAACTTGGATCTGCACAGTGAAATTCTTTCTTTACATATCCCAGTGTAACTCAGCCATGATATAGCGCCCCTGGAGCAGCAAAGGGTTAAGAGCCTTACTCAAGGGCCCAACAATGGTAACCTGGTGGAGCTGGGGCTTGAACTGACGACCTTCCGATCAGTAATTCAGTGCGTTATCCCTCTAATTTACCACTGCCCCAACAGCTCCAGTTGATTTTCACTTTGTTAAAATTATTATTCAGGAGAAATGTAAATTTTTTAACAGTTTTTAAACAGTTACCTAACTTATGAAGGTCAACAGACTTCTCCCTTACTCGTTTGTTCATTCTCTTTCCTTTCCCTATGCATACGAATGACTAAAGGAATCTGGCCTCTGTGTCGCCTCATTTGTATCGTGGTTAACCAGAGAAGAAATGGATGAATGTTGCACATGGTTGAAGATTGCACATTGCTATACTGTGCAAGATTTAATAAATAAATATGAGTGAGAATAATAATGAGTTTCATTAAACCAAAATGTTCTCGTAACCAAATCTATATGTCCATTGCAGAGGGACTTTTTGAATGCTTGTTATTATAGATCTGTGTGGCTAGATAATGTTAAACAATAATTTAAAAAGATGTCAGTTAAAAGGTAGCAGCAATAAACGTGTTACAAGAACCCAAGGGTAAAATGATAATTCTCTCATCACATCAAATAACAATAAAATAATTAAAATGTACAGCAATCACACTAACCTTCAGTGCTGATAAAAACATTCAGACGGAGACTGAAAGTTTACACCACCACAACACTTTCATTTTGAGTCACAGCCACACTAATATGGCTTTTATACCATTCTCTTTCTCTCTGGTTAAGGCACACATGAACTAATCTAAACATGAATGAAAATTATTTTAAATGGCTATATGATTTATATTCATTATTAGGATTCAGGAGATTCAGGAAACAATAGAATGGTGGGTGGTGTTTCTGTCTCTCAGCGCCTCCATCTGTGTGGACTTAGCCATGTCTTCTCCATGTCTGTGTCAGTTTCTTTCAGGTTTCCACCATCCCCCATCACATGCTAGAAGGTGAGTGGGCTAAGAGGATGTTACCCCTAGATGTGGAAGAGTGGATGAATTTGTGTGTGAATGAGGATGTAGAAGGTGTGTATCATGTAATGGAGTTGTTTATGACCAAGATGAAGCCCTTACTGAAGTTTTATTTACTAGGGGAGCCCATTCTATTGTTATTGTTATTTTTGAAGCATAAAAACTTTATGAGATTAACATGGGTCTTCTTAGTGAACCTATTGGGTCAGAAAGCAGTGAAAGGTGTTATTGTGCCTCTACTTCACAATCTCTCCAGAAATTCTACCTGGTTATTATTATTATTTGCATAGTAAATACTTGTAGTAGTATTAATTTAATCTAATTTCATGTTAAAGAAGAAATCACAAAAATTCGTAGCAAGCATCATTTTTTTAAAATAATTTTTTATTACAATTATCACAATCCAATTATCAGAAAAGTTGTACAGTATTTTAATTAACAGTTGTTATATACCAATCAGCCATAGCATTACAGAGCAAAACATTATGCCCAGTATTGGGTAGGTTCCCCTTGTGCCTCCAGGGTGGCTCTGAATTTTTCAATGAATTATGCTGCATGTGTGACTATTAATAAATGTGACTATTAATAAAACATTACAGTTTGTTATAATTTATTTCTGGGTAAGCATAAAAACACAGCAGCTATACCAGCAAGAAACCAAGAAATAGAAATTACATATAACAGAAATGATCTTGGAATGGAAAAATAGAATATAATCCCACAAAGTGTTTGGGAAGTGTTTAAAACTATTGACTACACTCAGATAAAGCGTACAAATGTTTTTCTTTCTGAATCTTTTTGTACACTACAAGAGCAGGAGCAAACACTTGGAATATAAAGTTTTTACACTTTATTATGGGCACTGCTGATTTATCATATGGAATCTCCTGTTTTTTGGGTTTTTTAGGACCTAGGATTACTGCTTTCTTAATGTCGCACACAAACATTTGATAGTGGACCATGGTCTTAGTGTTGATGGAGGTATTGTCATCAGTGATAAAGAGAATTTTGCTCTCAGGAGTTAGGTACTTATACACCATGACATTTTCAGCAGTAAAGCACGAATATTCACTGTGTTCTGCCATGTTTATGATGGAAATCTTGTCGAGTATGTTTTCTATTTCTTCATGGTCATTGCATTGGCTCTTTGCCCAGTCACAAAGCAGTTTATCCTTTTCTTTTTTCTTCTTTTGCCTCTGTTCTGATTTCTCTCTATTTTTTATAGATTCATTCCGATGTTTCAAATCGTTGTTTTGAGCTTGCATGGCCGTGGCTCTATTTTGTGCCCAGATCTCTGTCTCAATTCTTTGTGTATCTTCACTGGCTGGACCTGGATTGTTCTGCTGCAGGGGCTTTGAAGAAAGAAGCTCAGGGTTTACAAGTGTAACAGCTGGTTCACTTGGTTGCATGTTCACGTTCTCACACCTGTCCTGTAGTGGCATTTTGGAGTTGATGATTGACTCAGTTTGGGGCAGACATGCAGTAAACATTGGAACATTTGATCTTAAAGGCTCCTCGTCCATCTTATCAATCTGCATTTCCTTCTTTTCTGTGCTTCCACTTTCATTTACTACTGGTGTATCTTTGTTGGTGAGTTGGTCATTTTGATGCAGAAATGTGTCTCCATAAATTGGGATATTTGCAACACTTGACCTTTGATGTTCTTCACCTGTCTCATGCTCCCACCATTTTCTAGTGGTGGTTGTTTTTGGGAAAATGTCTCATTTTTGTCCAAAAATACATCTTCATGCTGTGGGGCATTTGTCGAACATAATCTTTGTGGATTCTCCCTTATATCATCAATGTCTGCATCCTGCACAACCATACTTTTAAGTTCATCTTCCAGCGGTGCTTCTTTACTGGTAATTTGCTCATTTTCATACAGAAATCCATCTTCATATCCTGGAGCAATTGATCTTTTAGGCACATCTGCTTTATTAATGTGTGTATTCTGCCTGACTGTCCTTCCAAGTTTATCTTCTAGTGGTGTTTTGTTTTTGGTGGGTGACTCATTTTGGTGCATTGTCACATGTTGATGCACTGCAACATTAGATCTTTGAGACTGCACATTCATCCGCAAAATTTCCTTCATGTCAGTCCTTCCAGGGTTGTTTTCTGCTGCTGGTCCTATTTTAATGATTGACTCATTTTGGCACAGATATACACTTCCCTTAGTTAGAACAATAGAGTCATTTAATCTTTGAGGTTCATCATTCATCTTCTCAATATCTGCATTCTGCATATCTGTACTTTCATGTTCATCTTCTAATGGAGCTTCTTTATTGTTGATTTGCTCATTTTGGTCCAGCAACACATCTTCATTGATTGGGACATTTGATCTAGTATTTTCTAGTGGTGTTTCTTTTATAGTGAATTTCACATTTTTGTTCAAACTTACATTGTCATGGCTTGGGACATTTTGAAAACATACCTGTTGTGGTTTCATATTCTTTTGATCATTATCTGCATCCTGCATATCTGTCTTTTCAAATTCATCTTCTAATGGTGCTTCTTTACTAATGATTTGCTCATTTTGGTAGAGCAGCACATCTTCATTCCTTGGCACAATTGATTTTTTAGGTCCATCATTTGTCTCATCAATGTGTTTATATTTCATGACTGTGCTTCTAAGTTCATCCTCTAGTGGTGTTTCTATATTGGTGGTTGAATTATTGTGGTGCAGATATATATTTCTTTTTGTTAGAACATCAAGGACATTTGATCGTTGAGGTTCATCATTCATGTCCTCAGTGTCTGCATCCTGTACATCCATGTTTTCAATTTCATCTTCTAAAGGTGCTTCTTTACTGTTGATTTGCTTATTTTTATACAGAAGTTTATCTTCATTCCTTGGTACACTTGATCTTTTATGTTCATCATTTGTCTCATCAGTGTGTGTATCCTGTATGGCTGTGCTTCTAAGTTTATCTTCTAGTGGTGTTTTGGTTTTGGTGATTGACTCATTTTGGCCCAGATATATACTTTTAAAAGGTGGAGCATGAGGAACATTTGCCTGTCGAGATTCATCATTTATATTTTCAGTATCTGAATCCTGCATGTCTGTGCTTTTAAATCCATCTTCTAAAAGTGCTTCTTTACTGGTGATTTGCTCACTTTGGTCCAGCAATACTTCTTCACTGATAGGGAAATTTGATTTTTCAGGTTCCACATCTATCTCATCAATGGGTGTATCCTTCATCTTAATCCTCCCCAGTCTGTCTTTTTGTTGTGTTCCTTCTTTTATGATTTGCTCATTTTCATACAGCAATACATCTTCATTTATTGGGACATTTGAAATTTTAGGTTCATCATGTGTCCCATCAATGTATGCATCCTGCAAGACTGTCCTTCCAAATCTATCTTCTAGTGGTGTTTTGATTTTGGTGGTTGACTCATTTAGGTGCATTATCACATCTTTATCACTTTTCTGGAATTTTTCATTTTTGTCCATGAATACATTTTCATCCCTTTGGGCATTCAGGAAATGTAGTCTTTGTGTTTTCTCATATGTCTCATCAGTGTCTGCAACCTGCACATCTGCGCTTTTCATTCCATCTTCTAATAATGCTTTTGTACTGGAGATTTGCAATACATCTTCATCCCTTGGCACACTTGATCTTTTTGGTTCATCATCTGTCTCATCAATGTGTTTATATTTCATGGCTGTGCTTCTAAGTTCTTCCTCTAGTGGTGCTTCTTTTTTGGTGATTTTGTCATTTGGGCACAGGTATACTTCATGTCTTGGGAAATTTGGAACATTTGATTTTTGGAGTTCCTCATTCATTTGATCAATGTGTGTATCCTGCATTTCCATGCTTACAAATCCATTTTGAAGTGGTGTTACCTTATTGGTTGTTTGCTCATTTTGGTGCATTGTCATTTCTTTATGTGCTACATATTCAATCTTTGACACTGCTCTTTATCAATGTATGTATCTTGCATGTCCATAGTTTCCTGTGATGGTCCGTTAGCTTTGACCTCATGGTCCATTGGGACAACTAATTGTCCATGAAGCTCTTCAGTAGTTTTGGACTCACTCCTCTTGTCTTTATTAACAGAAGTCATATTATCCATGTCTCCATCATTAAAAGTTGAGCTTAGTAAAGATTCATAACCACTGCTGCTTACATCTGCATTCATATCACTGGCCTCCTCAACATCACTGAAGCTTTGATTTTTATTTTCTGATGAGCCAGAACCACCTTTCTTAAACATGCTATATGTAAGTTTAGGAATTGTTGAGGCCTCTGTTGTACTGAGAAATTTGGCAAGTTCCCTATTTTTCCTGATCTCATCCATTTGGTGTGCATTGAAACATAAAACATTTTTTGGTTCTTTGTCCTTTAATCCATTTTGTAAATCTTCCATGCCATCATTGCCAAGTTTTCTCTCCAGATCACTGATCAGCTTTTCGCCGATTTCTGGTCTAGACACCCATTTTTCCAGTTTCGCAAAGGTGCATATCATCTTGAGATCTGTTTCAAATTCAGACAAAGCTAAAGTTAATTGCTAATGTTTGCATAAAGTAATTTTGATTTATTGTGAGAAATGGAAAATGTATGTATCATTTGTTCATTTTTTAAGTCAAATATTGAAGTCATATGAAGTCAAAACTAAAAATGAGAAAACCACTTTTTGCAAAGGTAAAATGAAATAATGGATAATGTCCTGTTTAATTATTTATGATTTTGCACTAAAATGGCCTCAAACTAAACAGCGCAAAAAAGCTTATAGCCAGCCAGCACAGCCCTAGACGTTCTAATCAGGTGATTGCATGCTCCTCCTAGTGCTCAGTGCCAATTGTGGACCCTTCACCATTGTAAAACAAGTATGGCCAGAGAACAACAGACTGCAACAGTTGAGTTAGAAAAAAAATATGAGCTTTATCATGTTAACCTATTAAAAAGTTTAACTATTACCAGTCATCTCAGCTCTTGCCACTCTTTCTTCTGAGGCACAGGGTCATGATCTAGTTTAGTGAGTAGAAGACTTCAAGAGCTCAACAAGGTGGACCGATTTCAGGATGTATTCTCCACTGGACCAGGGCTCACTAACCTCAGGAGACACAATATGAAAACTCTGTCTGACATGATTGTCCATCAGCGCCCTTACAGAGCCCCAGAGGCCCACCATCATGTATTTGAAGCAGAGGTGACCAAGATGCCTTGCGATGGCAACATAGAGGAGGCTAATATCCTGGTCTAACAAAAACAACAGTACAATAAGGCTAAGTGGGAATTTATTTCCACACTGGACAAACAAAAAAAATTTATGTGTTTTTTTGGGGCTAGCAAGATATTATTGTTATTTTGTACTTAATGTCTGCTTTGTGGCAGCGCCCCTTTCAAATCTACTCAGGAAAGAACAGCTCGAGAAAGTGCAGTGAAGAGGGTGCGGTGATGGGGGGCCTACAGCCTCAGTTCATAATTATTTTAATACAATTTAGACAACAAATTTAGATTATAAATAGATTATTTTGCCCTTTACAACAATTTATGAACTGAAGAAAATCTAAACAATTTATACTTTTGAAATTTTCACATCAAATCTCACACTCTCACTCATCGTCTATACCGCTATACCGTCCGGACCCAGGAGGTGCGAGGCAACAGTGCTAACCGCTAAGCCACCATGTCGCCATTCAGAAATCTAAACCTTTAAAACTATAAAATATCGTCTTTAAAATCTGAAATACCACTTCTAAACTTACCAGCAAATCCTGTGTTATCTGTTTCGTCCTCATTCTCAACTCTCTGTCGTTTTTCTGTAAGTTTGTGAAATGCAAAGTAAATATAAAACATCATAAAAAAATCTAAATGAAAAATATAGCATGTAAAACAAACTAAAACAAAAAGGGCTGTATTCAGAGTTCACAGTGATTACTTATTCAAATTGTGACATTTGTATTGAGACGACGTAAGGGATACTCCGAAGTTAATGTCAGGGGCAGAGTTTGATTGAAATGTGATATATGTGATTTTGATCTTAAACTTTTTGCATATTTCTTGCATGTCCTCAGCTCAAATGGAGGGGTATACATATTCTGAAACATCTGCTTTTGCCATTTAACATATTTCCATATTCATATCATGTCACTATACCTCTTTATCCTGTCACAGGGGCCTGGAGCCTATCCCAGGAGAATGAGGTGGAATATACCCTTGGCCACACACACACACACACACATGCTTATTCAAACACTATGGGTGATTTGGGAACTGTGGGAGGAAACCCACCTAGCAGGGAGAACATGCGGAGAAGGGAGAAACTGCAATTGAACCCAGACCCTGAAGGTGCAAGGCGACAGTGCTAACTACTATGTCACCGTTCCGTCACCCTGTCACAAACTATTTCCAATCCTTGTTAGCCCAGAGCTATAACCTGTTAGCCCAGAGATGTTTCTTGTTGGGCAAAATACATTTAGGCATTTGGCAGATGCTCTTATCCAGAGCGACTTACTTTTTTTTTTAAATCTCATTCTACATCTGAGCAGTTGAGGGTTAAGGGCCCAACAGTGGCAACTTGGTGGTTGTGGGGTTTGAACCTGGGATCTTCTGAACTGTAGTCCAATGCCTTAAC
>JAQMYI010042421.1:0-18315 GCA_030014275.1 Clariallabes melas | reverse complement strand
AAAGCTGCTTTGAGGCAATGACAATTGCTAAAAGCGCTATACAAATAAAATTGAATTGAATTGAATTGAATTGAATACTGCAGAATGTATTATTGAAAAATGTTTTCAGACAGAGAGAGAGAGAGACTAGATTAGATTAACAGCTAGATTAACATATTTAAGAATCACTGGTGAGTTTGGACATGTTCACACCTAGAAAATTTGATGAATTTTTATAAATTTATTAAAGATTTCCCAAAATGATTGAAAGTTGTTGGATTTGTGTTAGATTTCATACATTTCTGCATGTTTAATAAGGCTTAATTTGCACGAAATAATGCAACAAAAGAAAAGTTAAATAAAAAAAAAAAAAGGAATATAAACATTTCAGCAATTGTTTGTTACAGATGGATTGTAATACAGTTTTATTGAACAGTTTTCGATTAAAAAAGCAGTAATAAAATTACTTGTTTTATATAGTTTATTGTCACAAAACAGCTTGCACTTAAAATATATAAGTATAAAAATATATTGTATATTGACAGTAAGATACAAAACTAATGTAGAGACGTGTGTTATAAATAGCAAAATTATTTGTTTAATGTTGAAAGAAATTGCAGGTGAAGGCTTAAACCTGAGTTAATTTTAACCTGCAAAGGAAATACAGGAGAAGCTTGAGTTTTGCTGTTATAAAATCTGTTTGTTAAATTATACTGGGAAGATGGGTGTACTTCAAAGATCTAATTTATTATTATTATTATTATTATTATTATTATTATTATTTTAAGTAGGATATATGTTCTGGGTGAAGTTTAATTACTTTCAAACACAACAGGTCTCATTATTCAGTCACTCAAACACATTCGGATGCTGTTTCATAATAATATTTTTAGTATCTAACATTTTATTATAATCTATGCATTATAATTATAAGAAGCATTTTATTATAAAGTCTCCCTCCTCTATATTTAGTCAAAACATCAGGTATTTCAGTAAATAACTTTAGGATTTATTTTGCTCATGGTCTATAGAATAAAGTTTCAAAATTATGTTAAAAATAGAGCAATATTGATATTTAATTTTAATAAATAGCTGATATATATCAGCTTCATAAAAATATTCTTTTCCCAGAATTTTATTATATACATAAAATGAAATAATATGTTTTGCTATTATGTTGTGATATGCATCAAAGTAATGTTTGCTTGTTTGTAGTAAATTGGGGTGGAAAGTTTGTAAAAAAATTTTTTTAAAAAACTTGTAGCCATGCCACCTAGTGGATAATATTTTAACACTCTCACTTTTCTCACATTAACATTCCCCTTTCACTGCCCTTAACCTCAATGCGAATTACTGACATATTCATCAACACATGTGCTGAAGCGTACTTCATTAGAACGTGTTACTCAAATTTATCTGCGTCTGAAATAGACCTGGTTCCTCCACGCGGGGGACGAACGCTGAAACGCTATACGTGACCCAGACATACTTCAACCTCATGTCTTTTAGGGGCTCATACCTGCTCTTCCCTTATAAAGCTCTGCTCTAAATTTAACCTTTACTCACTTGCACTATTTATATAGAAACCCATTTAATGCCACGGGGAATTTGGTGTCAGGCTACATTACATCCGAGAAGAATAGTTCATAAGTAACAATTCAGTACAGATTTCTCATAGGTGTAAACAGGAGCTCCAGACATATCTCAGATTCTGAGTGCACGTACACACTGAACATACACACTTTTTCCCTTTTACACCCCTTAATAGAGCACATGCACGTGCAGCTACACGACTCACTTCAGTGGCCTTCTTCTCGGCATTCTCCAGTTTCTCCTGAGCATCCTTCACGGCCTCGCAGTACTTGGCCAGCTCGTCCTCGGTTCCCTTGAGTTTCTTCTCCATGGAGACCACGTCATCCTCCAGCTGTGAGAAAGAGAGAGGAAGAAGAAGGGAGTTAGAAAACAAGAATACAAACACAAAGTGGTTAGAAAATCTCTAACAGTGTGATGTTCACTGATATGATTTTATCAGATTTATTCAAGGTTCACTCTCTAAAAAAAGGAAGCCTCCTTAAAATCTACCATTATACTGCATATGTCTGAATTTAGGGTTATTATAAAATGATTTATTATTTGATTGCAGTTAAAGGTAACCTGTATCACATTTCCAGGTAAAAGATGTACGCTTAAGGTTCCCATGAGGAAAAGTACACTACAGAACCCTTTTAATTCTGAAATTCACACATTTTCATCTTTAATTATTTATTTATTTTTCTTGTTATCTGAATATTTAACAGATGTTGGAATATATTTCAGTGTTTATAACCTTTTTTTTATCAGCTAATCATCAGTATATCACCAAAACATATTAATGATAAATTAATAATTTATGATTATTAAGTTTATTAAGGATTATTATCAGTTCTAGCTTTCTCACCTGGTTCTAATTGCTATTTTTTTTTTTTTAAATGCACATGGCAGATTAAAAAAAAAAAATTAAGCAAAAGACATCATCATTAAGTTCTTCCCTGATCAATCACACTTCAATAAAACATTTTAAAGCCCTTGTCTTGCTTTTTTCCCCCATTTTAATGTCCACATCATAACTGACCCCCTTGGTTCTGTCCTCTGCTCCCTTCTTGTCTCCCTCAGACTGCTCTGCTCTGTCCAAGGCATTTTCCTTGTCGAGCTTCAGCATCTGCATCTTCTTCTTGATGGCTTCCATGGCTGCTTATTGTCCTGTTGGCCAACACAAAGAAAAATGGAGGAGACGAGCGTCTGTGCCGAACGGAAGGCTGAGCTGGAGTGCGAGCTCGGTGTCTCTGACAGCTGACAAATATGTGCTTTGGCCTGATGAGTCCTGAAGGACACCTGATACTCTCCCTGAGCACCGCTCCCACTGGCTGAGGGTGAGTCTCACTCCTTTTTTTTAAGGAGCTCCGCTGTAATTCGCTGTGCAGAGACATTTGACCATCCATATGGCTAAATAAGGGACTCACCACCCAGGACATTCCCTCAGCCCAAGACGCCTTGCTCCTACTCTCTATCCATAAAAAACACACATTTGTCTTTCTATCCCCATGAGATCTTTACATTGGTATCTATCACCGACCCTATCCTCAGGAACCAAAAGGAAAACATTCAGCGCTTCAGCTGTAGTTTTATTTTTTTAATGTAAAATCTGCATAACAAATGTCCCATAAAAACTGTCGGATATTCCTGACTTTATGGAGAAATTGTGTCTCAACCAAGATATGAAAAAAATGATAAATCAATAGTAATCACATTTTAAAGACAATGAAGTGCTGGATTCAGCACCTGAATTTCATCAAATGTTGTCTGTGTAAATATTTACAAACATCACACAGTAAAAATCCACATGGACACAGATTAATACTTTTAATATTTAAGTCAGCTTTTGTTTTCTTTGTCGTGTCTCCGAGAGCAGAACGTCTGCAGGCCAGACATTCACCTTTACAGGAACATCTCATCCACGTCTGGATCCTGACGGGAAAACGTGTTTAAAAGTAAATAAATTAATGAGAATGATCAAACTTCTGGCCTCTGACTTGGTGGCATTTGTGTTTATGTTGAATACAAGAAGGTTAAACGTTTCTTAAAAAACCAGAGCTGATGATGTTCCTCATAGAGATGGTTTCTTGCTTTAGTGCTGTGATTGTTCTGGGCTGGTCCTGATAGACTTCAGAGAAAAAAAGTCAAGTGGTGTTAGATCTAGTTCTGTTCCATCTTCTAGTTTGTTTTTAAATCCTCTTTCCTGAGATAAAAGTAAAAACACCCAAAAAATCATATAAGGAAAAATGCCAAGGGATACAAACTTTTGGCCCGCGCTGCATAAGGTCTATTTTTTTTTTTAACATTCCTCTAATGTAAGAGTTAACAATCAAAAATCTTTACTCGAGAACATGGCAGCTCTGCCATGCTGGGATTCGATCTCACAACATTCTGCTCAGTCCTAAACACTTCCCTGTTACACTTCACACGTGATGACTTGTTTTTTTATGTCACTATGTAAATAAAATGTGATCATGTGAAGGAAGCATGTAATGGTGGACCTCAACATGTTCATTAATCCGTCTTCAGTAAGCGCTTTGTCCGAGAGCACGCTGGACACAAATCAGGAAAACACCCTGGATTAGACACGCATTCACACACGGATTCACATCTATTAGCGTGTCTCTGGGAGGTGGGAGGAAACCGGAGACCACAGAGGAAGCGCACAAGCAGACAGAAAGTCCAGGATCGAAC
The DNA here is from genome assembly GCA_030014275.1 of Clariallabes melas. Lineage (NCBI taxonomy): Eukaryota > Metazoa > Chordata > Actinopteri > Siluriformes > Clariidae > Clariallabes > Clariallabes melas. The sequence goes on along the minus strand of JAQMYI010042421.1, from coordinate 14,070 downwards.
CTGGAGCACTGGAATGCCATGAACTTGTATGTGGAAACTCGAGAAAATAAACATACATGTGAAAATGCAACATGTAGAGTCTAAAAATTCACTTACAGATCAGGAAAAACAGCTGAAGACTCTGAAATGATAAGATGAGATTCTGTCACACAGTTCTTCTGCTTTACAATATCAAGCTGTTACGTTTTTTTCTCTTTATAATGTAAGTAAATGTGTGGTTCATTTTATACCTGTGAGCAATGTTCTGTTGTGTTTGTGTGTGTGTGTGTGTGTGTGTGTGTGTGTGTGTCCTTAATAATATAAATGAAAGATGAACATTTTCTTTTTTGTAGCTTTAATTAACAGCTAAACATCACGCACGAAATACTAGAACATTCCCGATTAATTAATGATTAGTGATTAAGTAATAAGTTATATTGATATTGTTTGTGATTGGGTTTGTGTCCTGTCTCCGCCCCGTCCTTTTATTGGTTGGTTGTCCTGATGTGTTCAACCCTCAGATTATTGTCTAATTCCATCCTCTTGTTAAAAGCCTCATCACTTATTCTAGTCTCCTTATTGTCTTATTTCCTGTTTCTAAATTTCCTGGATTAGTTTTTTTTTTTTGACCTATTATACATTATTATGATTATTGTCATAACTCTTGGATCACCTATAATACATTTTCATCACAGATTAACAAATGAACGGCAGGAGATCGAGAGAAGACGTTTCCTGGACGTCCCTCAGCTTTCACTGTCACGCTGTTAAGGTGTAAACTCTGCACAACGTGCTGTCGTATGTCTTCTGCCTGAGCACCGGACGCCAAAGACACCACAAATCAGCGGGTTTACACCAGGCCTTCGGTAACGCTAACGTGCAGCACCGCAGCCAGAAATCCGATCTCTGCAGCTGGCCGTCTCTAAAACACTGAACGTTACTGAGGATTATCACACTGCCGTCAAGATTAAAGCAATAAAGATCCTCTTCCTAAAGCAAATAAAACGAAGAGCGAAACACGTCGTTTCTGACTCTACACTCTATGGAACGTGGAGTAAAAGGTCAGATGTATTGGATTTATTCCTCCACACACTGTTATCAGTAACAACTCTGAGTGAAAGCACTGGGACTGAGACAGAATCAGGGAAAGTGGTTTTAATTTAGTACTCTTCTTCTTTTCTCTTTTTTTCTGTCTCTGATCGGCTTCTTACGTTACCCAAGGGAGTTATTTTTACTTGAACCCCCCTAACCCCGAGCACCTGCCCCTCCGTCCGAGCCATGAGGGATCACGAGCCCACACGAGCTGCGCTTACAAAACTGAACCTCGAGCGTTTCACTCCTTTACCCCCTCGCTGTGAGCTTTTAAAGATAAAGAGGAAGTGATTTTTTTTGTCTGTTACTGTAGCAGTTACACACTGAGCATCTAAACAGACATGAGAGGTCCAAAAAAATGACTCCTTATTTATTGTATATCAGGTCCGGTACGAGAGACGATTTCTAAAATCACATCTTTGAAGTGGTTGAATGAGTATTTTTTCTTTGCAAATCAAACTTTATCAAATGTTATAAATCTGCTAGCAAGCTTATGCGCGGTTAGGAAATCCCGCCTTCTGTTCAATGATTGGCTACAGGAACTCACTCTAATATCTGATATCGGTTAGAATCCTAGAATCTCACGTTTTTCACATGTTTAGCACAACATTTATTCATTATTCAATCTAAATTAAAGCAAATCTAAAACATGTTCATGTGTCATCTCATGTTGTGTTTAATTAAGATTGTTGCTGTAATCGAGTGTAGGGTTATTATACTCCCAGTCTTTTATCCACAAACCCCGCCTCCTGCTCTATGACTGGGTATAATAGTTCAGTCTCATGTATGATTGGTCGGATCTTCACTGCACATAAAGTGCGAGCCAGTCCTAGATCACAAAGGCGGGACTAAAGTCTAGGTACGCTGAATATTTATTACATCATCAGGGTCGGTCTAAAACATGTTTATGCATTTTTTATGAGTTTTATTTTGCTAGAACGACCTGGAAGTATACGAGTCACTCTGGGGTTCAATTTTTACTGATCTTGCAATAAAAGAAATTACTTTTTTCCTTCTTTTTTTAAACTGTATTTTATTTTTCTTCCCTCTGTGTCAAAATGTCACAATGATTATGTGCTTATACCCTAATGCTTTTTCCCACATTTAAAAATGTTAAAGGATTGTTAAATAATTAAGAAAATTTTTTTGACAGAATACATACAGTATGTTTTGCACTTTTTGTTCACCACCCGCTACACCACCATGTTATTTTTAATGTCTTGTGTTATATTTATTATTGTCGAGTGTGTGTATACTGTAGTCTATTTCTAATGACTGTTGTTGTTGTTGTTGTTTCAGGTGCTCCCCTTTAGGGGTCAGTACATTATTTTGGCACAGGTTTTATGCTTTATGCCCATCCTGATGCAACCCTTCCATTTTTATCCAGGTTTGGCTCTAAGGGTACCCTGCAACCCCAGTGGATGGGATTTGATCCTGGACCTTCCAACAGTTCCACAATGACATGACTAGAATAATGTAATAAAACTCACTCACTCACTCTGTATAGCGCTTATAGATCCTGTACAAGGCCGTAGGAGACCTGGAGCCCATCCCACACCAGATGGATTGCGTGCCTCAGTTATCCTAATCTGCATGTCTTTGGACTGTGGGAGAAAACTGGAGGACCTGCAGGAAACCCACCAAGCACTGGGAAGCCCTGAGGTGTTACTGTGTTAGTTTGCTGATTTTCATTCTCTTTTTTTCAGTTCCTCATCACAGAGCAAGTCTTATCATTCACTACATCTCACTAAGTCCCCGTTATTTTTCCGTGCCTCGTTCCCTGCGTGTGTGTTTCCAGGGTGTGATCCTATCTCATATCTTATATTTTGGTGTTTTTAGGTCTGTGTGAAGCATGCATCAAGATCCTGAGTATAAACACACTCTCAGAGTGACTGCACTATCCTCTTGGACACAGACATACACACACAAGCACACCTCACACATCGAAACTCTGACATGGAGTCCTGCTAATCCTAGAAAAGCCTTTCTGTCACTTTGGGTTTATGAATGAGATTAAGTGACGTTCAGCTTTCACTGAAATCTACAGTCGTGTCGACACTGTATTAAATTAACCTCAGCACAATCGCTGCTCCCTGCGGCTCGTCCACCGAATAATATTAACGTAACATGTCTTAAAAAATAACTGAATAACGTACGACTCTGGAATTCTGAATGCAGCCAAAGCCATAATGGTCAATTACAAGCTACTTTTATTAATAGAGACATGCGATCCCTCGTCCTCCCCACCGGGACTGGTGTGTTGTTACTTTTCTAAGGAATCAGACCAATGATTTTCCCAAAATTTTTGTTTTTTTTAAATTATTATTCAGAACTAGGCGGCCATATTGCCCACAAAACAAACTGATTCATCAAAAAAAAAAAAAAACCCTCCATTTCTCTCTTCCTGATGCATGCTCAGTTTTACATCCATCCATCCAGGAACCTCTGTAGTCCAACTAGGGTCCGTGGAGGCCGATGGTGACCGTTGTATTTATTCCCATCTTGAGCGACTGTGGCAGGACCTTCGGTCAACATTCACGTGCTACGGGCAATTCGAGAACGAGAATTAGCCTAATCTGCATGTCTTTGGACTGTGGGAGAAAACCCAAGAACCCGGAGGAAACACACCAAGAATGGGGAGAACATGCACACAGACCAGACACGGGAATCGAACACAGGACCTGAAGGTGCAGGGCGACAGCGTTAACCACTACGGCACTGTGGCGTCCAAAGTTTTAGATACACAACCACAAAACTTGGGGGACAAAATGGAGGACCAGGTCTCCTGCTTTGTTTAAATCAAGAAGATTGTTCAAACTATTTGAAAGTGATCAAGGGTTGTTTTGGATCTGACAAAAAACAGATTTTTATATTCACCTTGCACTCTGGTGTCGGGTTTACCTTCTTAAAGTGCGAGTCAGACATGCTAAAATGCTAAGTTTTTCTATTTTCACAGTAACAACCTCGTATAATTAACGCAATACTTTAGTTTTGTTTAAATAATAAAACATTTGGTTTATAAAATTCAGTTGTTGGACTTTAATAGATTGTGAATTTTACACAGTTGGTTTTGTGTTGGTTTATTTGTGTATTCAGATGCACGTGCAAACTCCACACATACACAGACCCGAAGTGGGAATTGAACCCTCAACCGTTGAGGTGTGAGGCCGCAGTGCTAACCCACATGCCTCAGTGCTGCCAAACCAAACAAAAAACCCTTGTATTTAAGGTCTGGTTTAACATTCACTCTCAATGGCTGCGCACGTTTTTCTTGAAGTTCTTATCGTGAAACTGAAAGTTTCTAAAAAATTAAGATGTGTTTGATTTCTTCAGCACAACTTTCCGTCACAATCAACAAGCTTCTGGCAGAATTCTGTCTGGGGATTAGACCATTAAATGTTATGGTTTTTATTTAATCTGTTGGTTTCCTAGTGCAGACCTGACTTACATGAATTTCCGATGCTATCAAGGCTCCAAAAGTCTAAAGTCAGCTTGCTTCATCCTTTCCACATCCAGCTCTCATGTGTGTTTGGAGTCACTGTCCTGTTCCAAGTTCCAAGCATCTGGGTGATGATCTGAGGTTCTCCTGAAGAGGTTTCATGATTCCATCTAGTTTGTGCAGAGCAGAGTGACATTTATATTTTTAACCCTCTTATTTAAAAACAATCCTCTGGGGCGTTGGTGGCTCAGTGGGGATGGATTCTTCACCTACCATGCGGAAGACCTGGGTTCGTTTCCCACTCAATTCCGGAACCTCAGCCGCTGGACGCAACGCGCCCGGATAAAATGGGAGGGTTACTGTGTGTCAGGAAGGACACCCGGCGTAAAACCTGTGGCACGTTGCTGTGCGGACCGGGTGGTCCACTGTGGCGACCCCTCGACAAGAACAGCCGAAAGACCAACAACAACAACAAACCTTCATTTCACCTTATTTTAACTTTCTCTTGCCAGTTTGTTGATCTTAAACCAATTTATTTTCAGGTAAACATCTAATTAATAAAAAGACTAAATTATTTGCAGGCTTTTAACAAATTAAAACTCAAAAGGGAAACGTTAACTGCTTGAATCTGTTTTTAACCTCTTGTTTGCATAAATTCCATGACTCGACCCAAATCAGTGCTCTAGTGTCGCTTTAGTCTCCTCTGTGTTAAACTCTGTGTTTATCTTGAAGGTGGAAATGTTTCAATTAAACTTCAGTATAAAATATGAGAAGCCCTGCACACTAACTGGGATCTGAAACAATAATGTAAATGTAAATGTAATCTCAACACAGCATGAAGAGGAGCGCTTATAAAGAGGACAGAGATGTTCAGGAGGCTGAAATTAGCGTCTCCTGACTCTGCTCGTGCCTGATATAACTCACGGCTTTCTGCTGACTCACACATTCTCCAGCATTCCGGCACAGCGGCTAGAGTTCCTGCCTCGCATTACCACCACAGCCTTCCACAGGCCCGGGGTCACAGACACCCGCAGGTTTAAATGTTAGCTGGGAGTTTCACACTTAATCCATTCTCAGGTTTGCAAGCAAAATCAGTGGAATAGTAGAGAAATAAAATAAATCATTGTTTTTTTTTTTTTTCCTTAAGGAGAAACCACTTTAATAAGAGAGTCTCAAACAGACATATGAAATATATACTGTACATTTTCTGTCTGGTCCTCTGATCAATGCTTTAAAAGTTCTTAGGAGAATTGAACTGCATGTTTTCTCATCAGAGGAGCTCCTCATGGAAAATCATGTTAAAAAATAAAAAGACAACAAAATCCGTACCCTGCTCTCCTCCTGAGTGTGTTTGAATTTGCGTAGCGTTGGTAACCCTAGAGCTGATGGAATTCACATGCTCTGACCTGCAGGGTTCTGCTCTCTTCTGTCCGGAACATTCTGTGGACGGGGGAAACTGTTGGTGTTGATGAGATTTAGCAGACGCCCCTAATCCAGAGAGACGTCTAGACAAGCCTTGGAGTCTCAATCAGGACACATCCTCATGCTAGAGAGACTCGGAGCTCCATCTAGTGCATTCAGTCCAAACCAGGTGTTTTATTTCATTAGATTTAATTAAAAGGATTTTAAGAATAGAAATAATAAAACAAACCAACATGCACATTTAGATGAAATCAAATAAAACTAAACATCCAGTTCAGATAAAAGAAACAGCAGTGTATAAATAAATGGAGGATGTTCCACACACACCTCAGCCAAACACACACCTCAGCCAAACACACACCTCAGCCAAACACACACCTCAGCCAAACACACACCTCAGCTGATGAAGAAGATAGTGCTCACTTATTACTATTATTATTATTATTATCATCATCATCAAAAGGGAATTTATTGGAAGAGAAGTGAATCAAAATAACTCCTTATCTTGATTTCTCATTTTGTGCTCTCAGCTCTCTGAGCATTTTACCTTTTATAGAGTTTTGTGGGCGGCGCTAAATGCAAGTGAGTTGTTTTGGGAAAATTTTTTGCAGTTTATCTTACACAAACACACACACACCATTTTACAGAGAGATTGCTAAATCAGATTTAATGGTACTTTAAGGATCTTTAACGATGAGGAGTGATAATCTAGAGCGGATGGCAAAATACCAACCTGTATCCTTTAAAAAAGTAGATAAAAAGGACATACAGTAGATATTTAATGTAGCATTAAATTAAATAAACTAAATAAACAGTCAGTAATAACACACTGTAGAAATCCAGCACTGGAGACTTTTCAGCCCATTGTGTGTGTTTACTGCGTACCTGGTCACGTGCAGCGGTGAGACTGGAGTCAGGCCCGGGGACTCGATCCACTCCTGTCACTCTGGTGTGTTTATTTCATTATAAGAGATGTGAACACACAGCAGACAGACAGACAGACAGACAGACGATACACACGTCGACGTAAGGCTACACGCATTAACACAAAGAAATGCCGTTATTCTCTCATCTGAAGAATTCTCTCAGAAATAAACTGACATTAATAAATTAGAAAATAACAAGAGAAACTATAAAATGGTTTCAAACTGTGATTTTATTGTAAACGTTTCATCAGGTGATAGAATGAAACCAGCAGTACAGTGATGTAGGAACAGAGCGAGCTTTTAGGATTTATAAATAAAACAAAACATAATTCTAAAAAAAAAGAGGAGGGGAAAGAAATGAGGGTTCAGGAGAAAGGAGAGAGAGAAAGGTTTAATCTCTCTCCATCTCTCTCTCTCTCTCTCTCTCTCTCTCACACACACTCACACACACACACACACACACAGAGAGATAAAGAAGATGAGTTTAGTAGATTGTTTAGTTATTATTTTCTCTAAATATTACTATGATTTTTTTTTCTATCTGCTACATTTTTTTCTATTAATGGTGATATACACTGATTAGCCATAACATTAAAACCACCTAGGTTTAGGGTTCCTTTGTGCCACAGGGGCGTGGCTCCGCAGGGCCTCTGGGGGGGTGGGGGGGGATGTGCTGTTGTGTCTGGCAACGGTGCGTTAGAAACAGATTCTTTGGGTTCTGTGTGTTGTGGGCCGGGGCATCTGCGGATCAGACTCTTTGCCTGCCGGGCCCCGTGTGCAGGTGGCTGTGGTGCACCGGATGCTCTGGTGCCTTTCTATCATGGCCAGCATTGACCTTTCTGTGGGACTGGACCAGACAGGCGGGCCTTTGGCCCCCGCAGGTGCCCCAACATGTCACCAGTTTACTGGGCTACAGCTGGTGATGGGTTCAGCGGTTCAGCTCACCCGGTGGTGTTAATGTTACGGCGGATCGGTGTACAGATCTGTCAGTGCCCTGAACTGCTTCGATGTGTTTATAGAGATCGAACACGTACATGCAGGAGATACAAAATCTGTACACACAAGCTTTCATATTTTATACACAACTCAATAAATAAAATAATTTACAAAGAAATGATAACGTTTCACATAAAGCTTCGCTTAACGAGAATTGTGTTCTGCATTAATATCAATGATCTCCTGCCGTTGTTCAGTTCTGCATTCTGATTGGTCAGAAAGGGAACGTGTTGCTTCGAAGGTGACAGTAGTGATGATGTCATGATGCTGAATGTTGAGAACGTCCTGAACGCTGATGTCCAGGTGGAAATGTTTACTCTCACATGATGTTTACTCGCACTGGATTTTGGGTACACGCCTTCATTAATGCGGGTGTTCAGGTTATTTGGTTTATTACTTAAAGAAAAGAAAAAACATTGAATATTTAACGAGTGTTAATTAGTTCGTTCCTGGTGTAGACATCAGGGCTTGATTATGCTAATTTATTCATTACACCATGTCGGCTAAGAGAACCTTGATGTGAAGCGTTATTTTAAATTCATCTGAACTACTTGTGCTTTTAGAGTGTTTATCGCTCCACGCTTTCACCAGGACGCTCGTTCATGTCTCGTGATTTTGGCCTGAGAGCTGCCTCGTTTAGGAATTTACATCACAAATCAAACGATGTCAAACATCTCGTGTAAAGATATTCATTAATTACAAAATAAAAAAAAAGGAGATATTCATCTCTCTTGAGAATCCTGAGGATTTTTGAAAACTTGCATTTAAGCTCGTTTCACATAATTTTTTTTCCAGTTTGTTACAAAATTTCCAGATTTAGCTGTACACGAATGATTGCACACACACACACACACACACACACACACACACACACACACATGCACACTAGTTCCCATTTGAACTCGGGATGATAAAGAAAAAACAGACTAAAACAGAACAAGATAATGTTGGTCGAGGGGGGGCGGAGCTTCAGTTCAGTCGCTCATTACCATGACGACGAGAGGCGGAGGTGATGACAGCAGGCCGAGCGCGGCTCAGTACAGGCCGCAGCCACGCAGGTTGTTGGCGATGATGATGTCAGTGACGGCGTCGAACACCACCTGAATGTTTCCCGTGTCGGTGGCGCAGGTCAGGTGGCAGTAAATCTCTTTATTAGGGCAGCGGTTTTTACTCTCGAACTGAACCTGAATATACGCAGACGCGTCTTCGAACGTGTTCGGACCTGCGAGAGAAACCGTACCGCTGAACACTGGGGTAAAGGAACGTGGAACACCAGCACATGAAGAGTAGGAGGCAGGAATAGACTGAGAAATTATCAATATGCTTTTACACAAACAAATACACACACACACACACACACACACACCTGTATACTCTGGGAAAGCTATCGTCAGCGGAGATTTTTTGATCTTCTCCCCGAACAGATCCTTCTTGTTGAGGAAGAGGATGATGGAAGTATCGGTGAAGAACTTGTTATTACAGATGGAGTCGAAGAGCATGAGGGACTCGTGTATGCGGTTCTGTAGGAAGGACAAAGCGCGGGTTGAGACACTTTAACACACTTCTACTAGTTTATTATTGTTTCCATGGGAACAGGTCATTCATTCATGAACGGTGTAATTGGTGTCACTCTTAAATTGTATGTGGAAGGAGTCTCCAGTGTTAATCCTTAGAGGTAGATTATCTTCGGCATTGGGGGTGTTCTGTCTGTGTGTGTGTGTGTGTGTGTGTGTGTGTGTGTGTGTGCAGTTCTTTACCGTTGTCTCGTCTTCATGCAACATTTGGTCGTAGCCGCTCATTGCTACACAGAAGATTATAGCCGTCACGCCTTCAAAGCAGTGGATCCATTTTTTCCTCTCTGATCTCTGACCTCCAACATCAAACAGCCTGGAGGAAGCAGAAAAAATGATTAGAACTATAACCTCTGCTTCCTGAAGGAGAGAAACGAGGTAGAACACATCTCATACGGGATATCACACCCTCTCATGTTCTGGCTGCATCCATCAAACTCAGGAACAAGAACCACAATAGCTACTCTAGTGCATCATGGACCACGCGGAGAGAACACAAGGAGGCACCGAGGAGGGCCAGAGTGGGTATAACGCCCCCTAGTGGATGAGGCTCAAGCACTTTGAATTGTCTCGACCACATTCAGGTATGTGAAGCTTTTTGTGTAGCTATGTTTTACGTGAGGCTTTGTTTGTGCTGTAGGTGAAGCTTTACTTCAGGCCCACTGTTGTGGTACTTCGCGGTAGGTTGCTGTTTCACCGGATGATAGACTGGACCAGCTGATCGATGGTGGCGGTCACTTGGGAGCGGCCGCGGGGTGGTCATTTTCTAAACCGTAGGCCGTTTCACCTCTCGTCACGGAATGATGTAGCTCAAACTTCGCCTGAATGTCACCGAGTGACTGAACAAACAAACTCTTAGCAGAAACGGTAACCCAAGGAGACCAGCCCAGTCTCTGTCTGAGATGTCTCAGAATGTGGGCCATAGATGTTCCCTGATGTAGACATAGATGTAAGCTGTTTCTCTGAGGACCCGTGATTGCAGTCGCTCGATAGTTCAGGACTGGAGTTTCCTACAGTCTACCTGATCCTCCAATAACAAACTGGACTCCATATGAACTAGTCCACTGACAGGCAGTGCTTATCCACACCGAGCACTTCATTGTCTTAGAAAGCAGGCAGTCCTGAACCCGTCCACATAATCCGTTTGGTCTGCCCAGCTAAGAGCGGGGACTTTGGCCAAAAGTTCCTTATCGGCAGACACAGACGAGGCTTGTCCTGCTGACTTGGAGAGGAGGGGTGCGGTCGAATGACAAAATGCGCATGTCTCAGGCTCAGCTAGCGCTCTCCTAGCGTGGAGAATTCCCAGGCAGACTCACTGCTGTAGCTAAAACCAACAAGAACACCATTTTAATTCATTTTGAGCCAAGTCCTAATGCGTGAAGACATAGTATTAATTAGCAGGAGCTAGCAAACCCTATAGAATAAAGTGTTCCCAAGTATAGGCAGAGCTGCTTCTGCGTCCCCACAGGTCAGCCTGTCTTTACGGCATGAAAAAATGTGTTTTCAGTCAGGACACAAGAGGGTGTGATATCCCATACGACATGTGTTGTACCAAGTGAAGCGACTGAAAGGAAACACACACACACACATCACTTAGGTTGTACATTAAACTACACAGTTTCCACTTTTTAAATGTAAAAAGTGCCATGAATTTCATCATGATCTCTTGTTAAAGAGATTTATTTAACAACAGTCTTATCATTTAGATTCATACACATTCACATCTCATACAAACTTAAATAATTCTTTTGATTGTGTAAAGCTGCTTTGCGACAACGTCAATTGTTAAAAGCGCTACACAAATAAAATTTAATTGAATAAAAATTTAGATTTATATTTTCAAAATTTGGAAGAAAATGTATGTTTTTTATTTATAAATTTTTTAAAAAGAAACCTAGAAAAAAATTAATTGTACAGTAGCTGAGGACATATGAGTAGAGATTGAGCTACAGCACCCCCTACAGGCTGAGCAGGGTATGAAGAAAATCCCTTTTTTCTGAGAATATCAGTGTAGGTTCTAAATTTAAAAAGAAAATGACCTGAAGCTGAGGTTCTTGAAGCTGAAGTGTGTCTCCACGATCCCGGTGGTTTTAACCCTCGACCTCAGGATGTCCTGCTCAGTAGGCATGTAATCAGCTGCCCCGATTCGGTCCAAACTGTCCAGGTAACTACAGGACAAACAGAATTATTCACTGCAGAAACCCACTCAGGGTCATATTCAGAGGTGGATGACACACACACACACACATACACACTTTCTGAGTAACTACGTTTAAGTTGCATTCCTAATTGACGTAGAACTTACACATAAAGGGGCGGAGTCTGTTTAAAACAGAGGCATGTCTCAGTTATTGTCGATTCTGAGCTTAAACGCAGGTCACCTGCTTGAGTGATGAAGTGACGCAGTGTTGAGTCTAGCTCCAGCTACTGACCATTTGATGTAACCATAATATATCACATTGAACTTTGTTTTAGATGTAAATACACACACACACACACACACACTATTTGAGGTGTGTGATTTGAATAATCGTAATTAAGGAGCTCAGAAAATTCACTTAAGCAGCTGTGAACTCTACTCGTATAATCATTGGTGTAACTTCTGGACTTGTTTATTATTATTATTTCTTTGAAGAAATCTAGGCCAGGTTACAAACAACACGCTGAGCTGTGACCTTGGCTTGTTATTGTTGAGAAATCCCATCTGTGGCCCAAACGCTTGTTGGTGTTGGTGAGACGGATGCGTCTCCTCTCAGGCATTTTATAAGCACTATACAGGTATTCACCGCCTAACACCTGAGATACACACTATGACACCGGAGATCACATTATTTAGATGTACAGTACAGTACACACTTATCAAAGCTATATGTGAAGGTGTAAGTGTAGCTGTACTGACTAAATGGTCATGAGAGTATACACACACATACACACTCATCAGTGTATTAATGCATGTGTCTAGTAATGTATGGGTTAAAGACATTACTACTGCACAATACTGTATACAGTAGTTATAGAAAGAGAGAGAGGACGAAGGCTTGGGAGACAGGGGGAACTTTAACCGAGCTACAGACTCACGTTTAATCCCTTACTGTGATTAAACAGGGAGATAATGCAAAAACACTTAAAAGACATACTTTTACAAGAAAGAGACGCCCTCGCTACTGAACGCGGAACTGGAAACTGTCGTGTTCACTATACCCGGTTATATCTGCTGTGTCGGATTCTCTGATCAGGTTTTATGAAATCTCAAGGAAACATGGATGTGCATGATGTAAACACCGGTACCTGTACTCTCCAGGCCACTGCAGACCCTGGGGGTGCGGCTTTGTTAATATGGGTGGAAACCATTTAAGTGTAGAATCTTCCTAACTGTACCTAAAGCTCTCTCGAGTCCAGAGATTCTTCTACTTAACAAGTGATGTGTATTTGTTCTAATATCTTGTTTAAATGCTTTAATCTAATTACACGTGATCATTACAGTCTAAGTGTTACTCGTATTCAGTATATAACATCCGTGTGTGTGTGTGTGTGTGTGTGTGTGTGTGTGTGTGTGCGCGCCTTACTATTGAGCCGAGTCATTGAGCTGATATTCCCGTGATCGATTGAAGCAGGCCTGGACTCCTCCATCTTTCCACAAACGCTTCATGGCCCCCAGAACTTCAGGTGTGTACGGCTCCGTGTCCTCCATACGGTTGATGATGTCATAGACTAACTTCCCGTCAGACTAAAGAAAAACACACAACGCAGGGATGGTTATTTAACTGTTACAGATTTACTAAACATTAAACAAAAAATATAAATACTATGATGTGTGAAGTGAATGAAGAAGTGGATATATATAAATAGCTTTTATTTTGGGTAAATGTTCAGTAGAATATAATGAAATACTTAAAAATACATTAAAACAGGTTTAAGGAGTTGTTTTGCTTTAAAGAAAAATTCCAATAATCTATCAGTATACAGTAAATATTATATATGAGGACAGAGTTATATGAACACAGGAAGTGTTTGTCACAGTATTTGTTGATCCTGAAGGTAAACTGATGTTGTTGTGACATTAATTACAGGTCATTACAGGAGCAAATATATTTCCATCCACTAGATGTCGCTGCAATGTCTGTTAATAGGTTAAGCTAATTAGTGCTCAAAGGAAGACTTATATTTACACCCTTTATTTATATGGAACATTAGATATTAAAACAGTGTTTGATTATTAGTTGAGAGACGATGGGATTAATACATGTTTAATAAATCAGCATCAGAGAGAGAGAGAGAGAGAGAGAGAGAGAGGGGAAGACTGAGGAAGAAACTTTATATGTTCCCATAGATGGATAAATACGTATGTGTGTGTGTGTGTGTGTGTGTGTGTGTGTGTGCGTGCTTACAGCCCTGCCATTGTCTTCATACTCGATTGTAAGGGTCTCCATCGCCTTTAAAATGGAGAAGAGACTCTGAATGGTGTTGCTGTAGACGATGGGTTTAAACTGCTTTACGTCGTCTCCACTGAAACCATCTTCATGGATAATCCTAACACAAAACATAAAACGCATTATACAACCATAATACTCCCTCTCTCTCTCTCTCTCACACACACACACACACACACACACACACACACACACACACACACACACACACACAC
>JAQMYI010042408.1:0-18357 GCA_030014275.1 Clariallabes melas | reverse complement strand
GACTCTATACAGCTAGCAGACGGTTGGTTTAGCCTATCTGTCTGCTCCCTGGCCTGGTCATTAACAATAAGTGCTTTAGGTGCAAGGGATCTAATGTTGAGCAGTCCAAACTTTAGAGGTAGATTTTGATTACTTATTTGGCCTTTTACTAATTACTAATGTCCCCTCCTTCATCAAAGATGAAATTCTGGTGAGAGAACTCTCACGCCATGGAAAACTAGCGTCCCCAATCAAAAAAAATCTCAATCGTCAGCAAATCTGACCTGTTACAACATGTGATGTCATTTAGAAGGTTCACCTACATTATCCTGAACAATAACACTACGGAACTACAGTGCACCCTTACTTCCAAAATCATGTATTTGAAAAATCGACAGATTTGATTATGTCATCTACGTTTCCACTGAATCACTAAAATGTTTCGGTTGTGGAAAGACGGGACACATGGTACAGTATGTGCTTGTCCGTGTGAATTGGCGAGGGAGAACGGGGAAGGTGGTGGAACAACACGAGCAGGCCAGGAAAAAGAGAAACCCGAACAGCCAACCAGCAAGAACATCACATCTACCGTAAGAAAGACACTGAGGAGACCAGCACACCATCTACTGAAAATGCCTCCTGCACTGAGAGCGGTAAGACCAGAGCAAACACGTCTACCCCTCAACAAGAAACACAGCGAATTGATGAGTACCGCATTACAGTCCCAACCCGACCAACAGTCCACAAGCATAGAGATGTCACTGACTCAGTGTCCAACACACAGGAAATTGTGTGACAGTGTATTGAGTGACATAGACTCACTGATGGAAGGTGATAACAAAAATGTCGTAATAGAACATGAACAAGCTTTGTTTAAAATGGCAGCAAAAATGAAAAAAGAAAAAAAAAACATTTAGCAAAAAAAAAAAAAAAGAAGGTGGAAAAATCAGAAAGTGAACTTGAAATGGAAAGCGACCATGCTAAACTCTGTGTTAAATAATGAGGAATATAATTTGCCATAGACTTCATCTTGTTTGACTTACTGATTATGTTCTGTTGTGTGTTATCTTTGGCTTATGGGGGAGATTTGTGCTGCCTCCCTAAACATTAATGGTGCAAGATATAGCAAAAAGAGAGCTGTACTTTTCTAAATCTTAAAGCAATAATAAAAATAGATGTACTTATACTATAAGAAACACACAGTGACAACAGAAATGCGACAGATTGGGGATATGAGTGGAATGGAACACGTGTTTTAAGTCACCTCTCCTCCACTAGCAGTTCTATTCTCTTACCCCAATTTCGTATACAGTAGAAGAAATGATCGTAGGTAGATTATTAAAGGTTAGGGCACATTTCGAAAAGTACACTTTTGTTTTTATATGTGTATATGCGCCAACTTTACCTGTAGAGAGACTGACTTTTTTAGACAAGCTGTGCAAGATTTTAGAAACCTGTAACTCTGATCATTTTTTTATTGGTGGGTGGAGATTTTAATTGCACCTCTGCAGACTTGGATCATAACCACAAAGAACCTCATACATCAAAAAAAAATAAAAATAAATAAATAAAATAAAATAAAAAAAAAAACATAAAAATACATACATGAAAAACATCAGTATACTTGGACTCATGCTAGTAATAACACCATCTCCCTCGCACGGTTAGACAGGTTTTATGGTTTTAAACACTAAGCAAGCATCATTAAGAGTTGTCACATCAACCCAGTCAGTCTCTGGGTTGATGTGAAAAAAAAAAGCAAAATCTGATTTTAAAACACTGCATCAATGGTGGGATTTTAGTAAAATCCAAATTTAACAGTTGTGTCAACAGCACACTCTCAATGTCACAAACATTTTAAATCAGTCAATATGTAAATTTACAAAAAGAAATAACAGATCTTCAATCACCATTCTCTGATGCAACCCTTATTCAGACCCTCAAACAAAAAAGACAGAGGCTCTCTGATCTCCTGGAATCCAAGGCGCAACCAAATGGACGCACCTTCCAAATACTTTAGAAAATTTAGAAAAGAAAAAGGGGAAAAGCCGTTTAATACACAATTTGCACTCTGAAAATGGAGATATTTTATCAGACAACATTAATATTCGTATGAGAGCAGCATATTTTTTTTTTTAATATACTCTTCAGAGTATAAAGAAAACAATGAGATCGAACAGAGTTCTTGGGAAATCTGCCCCAGATTTCTCAAAACGCTGAACTTGAAGGGCCGCTAACTTTAGACTAACTCCACAAAATTGAGTTTGAGTAATGAGTAATGGTAAAGGCCCAGGCATAGATGGACTTCCAGTTGAGTTTTACAAGTCCTTATGGAAGACTTTGAAGTTTTAAATGACAATCTAACTAAAGGGATACTTTAAGTTGCAGAAGGACAGCCCTCACTCTGTTAGGAGATCTAACTGACATTAAGAATTGGAGACCTGTGTCGTTGCTTTGTGGTGACATCAAACTACTATCAAAAGTCCTTGCGGCGAGATTAAGAAACGTTTTAGAGGAAATCATACACACCGACCAAACCTACTGCATTCCTGGCAGATCCATATTTGATAACATTCATCATCCTAGTAAACTATATGGACTGAATATGATTTCCCTAGATCAGGAAAAAGCTTTTGATCAGGGAGAACACATATTTATAGAAAACTCTTGAAGCGTTTGGTTTTAGTCCTGATTTTATTAAGAAAATAAAAGTTTTATACAATGAAATTGAGAGTGTGCTATAAGCTAATGGTGGCTTGAGTTCTCCTTTTAAAATAAATAGGGGAGTCAGACAAGGATGCTCACTGTCGGGAACGCTGTATGCCATAGCAATAGAACCCTTGCTATACAAGCTATGAACTGAACTATGAAGAAACTCTTTACCTGTCTGTTTATGCTGATGACATCATTGTAATGCTAAACAAGCAAAACGACATAGCTGTAACAAGGTGTGTAATCAAGGTGCTAAAGGATATTTTTTTTAATTCTTCAGCAACAATAAACAGGGCAAAGAGTAAAGCACGACTAATTGGAAATTGGTCTGAAAAGTACCCACACTGCCAGAAAGACTTTTATGGACAAGAGGGGGAATCAAATACCTACAGTAGGAGTCTACTTAGATGACGAATCTTTTATACAAAAGAACTGGGAAGGGTCGATTGAAAAAATAAAAGGCCGGCTAGACAAGTGGAAATAGCTGGAAATAGCTTAGAAAATGTCCTACAAGGGACAAATACTCATTATAAACAACTAGTGGCCTCTTCATTGTGGCACAAAGTGTCATGTTTGGACCCTCCGGTGCAGGTTATGGCAAAAATTCAGTCAATACTTAGTAGACTGGCTGCCAAGGAGTATTTCATATTTACCCATCTTCAGAGTAGAAGCTCATCGTAGCTAGCTGGAATGCAGTAACTGGAGCGATTTTAAGGATGCTGGGGAACCTAAAAACTGACAAAACCCCTTTTGACTGACATACCAAAAGAGGCTGAATCTATCGAAACTGCCGTTTTTTTATCGCAACACAACATCTTTTTACTGGATTTTAAAGGAACCTCTAATCCATGGAGCATGCCTGGACATCGCAAACAACTATCTCTCTGATACCCTGAACCATTCTGGTATAACCAACCTAGGAGCTAACGGGTGCAAACTTTCAAAACTCTGAAAAAGCGGTGGAAAAGATTGGTGTGAAATCAAGGAGGATTCTAATACCAGCGCTTTGAAAATGGGAAAGTCTTCTCTCACAAGAAGAGAAAAATACTTCAACCACTTTTTATCTTTTTAAAAACCCTAGATATAAAATCCTAGACATAAAATATATTCAGAAAACAAAAGAAAAAAGTCAGCAACTAAACTACATTGTGGGTCGAGCAAAAATGGGTGTATACTTAAGCTGAAGAAACAAAATTGAACAAAAAGGAAATTATAGTGTGGTAGCAGCAACAATTGCACCAATAAAATCAAGGGTTTTAATCAATTATCTCTTTTACAAGAAAACAGAAAATCTTATACCTTTGAGAGAATTTGGTGTTTTAATGGAGCACTGAGGACTTCGATTGAAAATGAGCTCTGTTTTACACACCTTGTTTTAAAAACTTTTTACTTTTATTTATTACAGTTATTTATTTATTTATTATTCCAAGTAAGTTTCCTTACGTTTTAGTAAAAATTAATACCAAATAACTGTAAATAAAAGTCTTTTGTAAATTTAAATTCTCTCTCTCTCTCTCCTGTTGTCTGTACTGTATGACCTGTGGAGCTTCTCACTGTGTGTATTTAGTAGGACATGAGCAGAATTTGGCAGTGGACAGTTTCTTACACATATGTAACGCATTATGAACACGTTTCTCTGTTGCAGGAGTTGTTGTCTCCCAGTCTGGGTGGAGTGTGGATTACACACCGAGCTACATCTGTGCTTTAAAGGGATCTACAGTGATGATGGGCTGCAGTTACACACATCCAAATGGTTACACAGTTCAGAGAGTTTTCTGGAGCAGAGAGTGGCCTACATATAAAGAGCCTCCTGATCTGTCACAAGACCCAAAGTACAGAGACAGGGTTCAGTATATACCGGGTGACTGCAGGCTCAGACTGAGTGATGTGACAGAACAGGACCAAGGCAAATACTACTTCAGATTTATAACTACCCATGGAGGAAAGTATCAAGGTAGAGATGGAGTTGAAATTTCTGTTACAGGTAAGATACATCAGCTGAAATAACATACTGTACTTTATTCATCATAAAATTATTCATTAGACCACTCTTGTAGAGTTTATCATTTAGGAAGTAAATTATCTCCAAAGGAAACATTTCTCTCTATAAAGTTCTGTGTGAAAGCTAGCTTTAGCTTTAGTTATCTACTGTAGGCAGTTAACATTAAGGAATAAAACCTGCCATCTGACCAGCTGAGCTAAACATGTAAAATATTCATGTAAACACTTTCCAGATTAATGTTTTAGCCTCCTCTGTACTGTGTGATCTAATATTTTAATGACATGTTGACGAACAGATCATTAAAGTCCACAAGGTTTAATGTTTTTCAGTTTAATCAAACTATGTCTCTAGGTACTATGTGAGCGTGTTTCAGCGTTCTAGGTCAAACGTTTCATTTATTTATTTATTTATTTATTTATTTTCTTCCATTTAAAAAAAATAAAATAAAAGAAAGAACTTTCTAATTAATCTAACTTCGTTCACGGCGCTCACCACACCTCTGTGAATCTGAGGTTTCGGCGCGGAGCATCAGCTCCTGTGTGTTTGCTGGACGTCATGGCGTCCGCAAGCTCTAAAACTTTTGACATGTTCTTGCCGTGAAAGGCACCATGAGAAAGGCAACAAAGCTGGTGGTAAACAGCCTAAACATAGCAGGGTCTCACTACAGCGTACTTCCCCTGTCAACACCATCAAAAAAGTGACCCTGTCTACACACCAACAGGAAACACACTGCGATGGAGTGAGTACTGTGATTTCTCATGTTGCTGCATCACAGTCAGAACCCGTCCAACAGACAAGAGCAGAGACTGATCTCACTGACTCAGTGTCCAACACACAGGACAACATCAGGAGTGACATAGACACACTGGTGGAAGGAGACAACAAAACTGTGTTAATGGAAACTGAACAAGCTTTGTTTAAAACACCAAAAAAAAGAAAAACAGAAAACAAACATGGGACAAAGAAACAATCAAGAAAAGCGGAAAAATCAGAAAGTGAAAATGAAATAGAGAGTGACATTGATTTCTCTGACAATGAGAAAATGGCACAAAAGTTGAAGAGGAAAAGAGTACAGTGCCGATAAACTGTTTTTTATTCCTAAAAACTACAAGAAACTGGAAAAAAGTTTTTACAGATGCAAAAAGGTTGCTGGATGCTTTTAGACAATCGATGAGTGAAATTGACAAACCAGAAATTTACAGACCAAGAAAAATCATAATTAAGTTAAACTCTGTGTTGGGGAAAATGTAACGCTTGAACATTTTCTTTTTACCTGTACGAATAACTGATTTTGTACTGTTTAATTCTATCTTTTGCTTAATTATGGGGGAGATTTGTGTTGTCACCCTAAACATAAATGGTGCAAGTGATAGAAAAAAGAGAGCTGTACTTTTTGTGATGTCAAAACAGAAAAAAAAAATAGATGTACTTTTATTTCAAGAAACACACAGTGACAATAGAATAGCGACAGATTGGGGATATGACTGGAACGGAACACTAGTTTTAAGTCACCTGGCCTCCACTAGCGGAGGTGTTGCAGTCTTATTCTCAAAAAGTTTTACCCCAACATCTTTCATACTGTATGTGTATATGCGCCAACTTCATATGTAGAGAGACTGACCTTTTTAAATATATATATCCTCTCGCGTAGATGTGTTTTAGAATTACAGTAATAAATAAACATTAGCTGTGTGACACCTGGAGATTTCTCCATGAGTCAGATAAACACTTGGGCTCATTCTAGTAATAATACTAGTATAATATTAGTATAATACTGGTATAATATTAGTATACTAATAATACTAATAATCTCCCTTGCACGGCTAGACAGATTTTATGGTTTTAAACACCAACTGAACATTATTAAAAGTTGTCACATTATCCCTGTCGGTTTCTATGACCACAGCCTGATTTTATGTAAAGCTAAATTTAACTATATTAAACCGAAAAGCACATACTGAATTTTTAATAAAAAAATATTAGATAACCAAACTTTTAGAGATCATTTTACTTTTTGGGGGAAATTTTTTAAAAAGGTGAAGTCAGATTTTAAAACATTGCAACAATGGTGGGATTTTGTCAGTCAGTCATCTTCTATACCGCTTTATCCTGTATTCAGGGTCGCGGGGGCCTGGAGCCTATCCCAGGATTCTTAGGGCACAAGGCAGGGTACACCCTGGACAGGGTGCCAATCCATCGCAGGGCACACACACATACACACATTCACACACCCATTCACACACTACGGGCAATTTGGGAATGCCAATTAGGTGGGATTTTGGTAAAAATCCAAATCAAACAGTTACGTCAACAGCACACTCTCTCAATGTCACAAAAGTTTTAAATCAATCAGTAAGTAAGCTACAAAAAGAAATTTCAGATTTTCAATCTGATATAACACTTATCCAGACCCTAAAACAAACAACAACAAAACAAAAAAAACTCCTGGAATCCAAAGTGCAAGGTGCTCTTGTAAGATTTCAAGATTTTAACCAAATGCATGCACCTTAAAGAACTTCACGAAGCACTACAAAATATGAGCAATGGTATGGCCCCAGGCATACAGTAGGTGGACTTTCGGGTGAAGTCCTTCTGGAGTATCATTGGGGAGGACATCTTAGAAATCCTAATTGACAGTTTAAATAAAGGGATACTTTCATTGAGTTGCAGAAGAGCAGCCCTCACTCTACTGCCCAAAAAAGGAGATTTGACTGATATTAAGAATTGGAGACCCGTGTCGTTGCTTTGTAGCGACATCAAACTGTTATCAAAAGCACTTGAGGCAAGGCTAAGAAACGTTTTAGAAGAAGTCATACACACTGACCGAACATACTACATATTTGATAATATCTCTCTAGTCCAAGATATTTACCATATTGCTAAACCATTTGGGCTAAATACTGTATAGGTCTGGTTTCTCTAAATCAAGAAAAAGCTTTCGATTGGGTGGAGCACAATTTTTTTTTGGAAAACTCTTGAAGCGTTTGGTTTTAGTTTAGATTTTATTAAGAAAATTGAAGTTTTATAAAATGACATTGAGAGTGTCCTGAAAGTTAATTGTGGCTTGAGTTCTCCTTTTAAAATACACAGGGGGGTCAGACAAGGTGGTTCACTATCAGGAATGCTTTATGCCATGGCAATAAAACCCTACATACAATAAATTATGAACTGAACGTAATGGAATCACGATCCCAGAAAGCCACGATCCTTTGTTTTAAACAAACAAAGAGACATTGATGCAACAATCAAGGTACTAAAGGACTTTTACTGAAAAAACCCTCAAAAATAAACTGGACAAAAAGTTCAAAGTTCAAATTTCAAATTTATTTCTAAAGCAACGAATAAAACAACATTGTTGACCATAGTGCTGTAAGACAATAACACAATAAACAGAAAAAGACAGATAAAAGACAGAATATACCCATATATCTAAAATAGAGTTTAAAGAAGAAATACATGACACTAACACCGTTCAAACTTATCTTTGATCGAACGCTATCATAGAAAAAAGTGTAGCATGACTTATCGGGAATTGTTCTGATCACATACCAACACTGCCAGAAAGACTTCTATGGACAAGGGGGTGGAATCAAGTACCTAGTAGTGTACTTACTGTAACACATATGCACAAAAAAACTGGGAAAGATCGCTTGAAAAAATAAAAGGCCAGCCGGAAAAGTGGAAATGGCTAACCCCCAAAATGTCCTATAGAGGACACATACTGGTTATAAACAACCTAGTGGCCTCTTCTTTATGAAACAAAGTGACGTGTGTTGACCCGCCTGCAGAGGTGCTAACAAACTTTTTAGTAGATTTTTTTCGGGACAAGCTCCACTGGCTGCCCAGGAGCATTTTATATCTGCCCAAGGATGAGGGGGGACAAGGCTAATGCATCTACAGAGCAGAATCGCCACCTTTCTCCGGCAATTTGCACAGAAATTCCAGGCACCTCACCTTGTTTGAGCTGGAATGCAGTAACTTGCAGAACACTTTAGAACCTAAAGATGGACAAAACTCTTTTCCTAATGGACCCAAAGAAAACTGGACTTTTTCAAATCTGCCATCTTTTAACCGTAACCTTTTTACGATATGGAATTATTTTAAAATACAGTGACCTCATAACACAATGTCAACTTTATGGCTTCTGAAAGAACCTTTAAGCACCTTTAACCTTTAAGAACCATGGAGCACGCCTGGACATTGCGAACAATTCGCTTTCTGAAGTATTGATCCGTACGGGCAAAACTACCCTGGGGCAGTTAATACACCTACTGTAACTGGTGCCAACTTAGAAAACACAGAAAAAACGGCAGAAAGACTTGGTCTGAAATCACAGAGGATTTTAGCACAACAACTGGAAAAGTCTTCTCTCACAAGAAGAGAAAGACATGCTTGTAGTACTGTAAGGGAACAGAAAAAAACAGATGAAGAGTTCCCCTTCCTTGACCTAACACTCTGGTAATTTTTTAAACTGAAAAAATCTTGAAAACATGGTCTCAGGGAAAAATCTTTCACAGAGTGAGTTTTAAAGTTTTTAATAACAAGTTTTTAAATGGAAAAATTGATGCACCTTGATGTTCGTTTCTCAGTTTAACTGAGGAAGAACAGCCACGGTGGAGATCACTGTACAAGCCTCCATTAGCCAAAAGATCTGAAGACTGATTTTACATGGTATTTTAGCGGTCAATGCTTTTACTTCATGTTTGTGAAAAAAAACGTCGTTTTGTGAGCAGAAAGAGACCATATTTCATGCCTTTGCAGAGTGCTCCAGATTGCAACCTTTTTACTCTTTAACAAAACCTTATTTATTGATTTTAATTAGTTTTTTTTTACTGCAGGCTTTTATCCTGGGGGTAAAATATACCCAGAAAACAAAAGAAAAAAGTCAATCACTAAACTATATTGTGGGTAAAAGCAAAAATGGGCATATACTTAAGTCAAAGAATCAAAATCAATAAAAAAAGAAAGTTATAGTGTGGTGGCAGTCAAAATTACACTAATATAATCAAGGGTTTTAATCGATTATCTTTTTTTTTTTTATATATAAGAAAACAGAAAACCTTACAGCCTTTGAGAATATTTGGTGTTTTAATGGAGCACTGTGCATGTTAATTGAAAATGATCTCTGTTTTACAAACAACTTGTTTTAAAGATTTTTTATTACATCTATTTATTACTTATTTGTTATTTAATTAATTTATTTTATTCTCGTAGATGTGTTTAAAAATGCTCATAAATACTAATGGATAACTGTAAATAATAATTTTGTAAATTAAAATTCTTCACTGTGCATGTGCTGTTACTGTATGTTGCTGTCTGCAACGCTCTTAATGCTAATTATCATACAGTTACAGTACATTTAAATAGTCAGCAGGGGGCGATATTACACCCTTTAAATACTTCAAATGCACCACTGTGGTTATGTAAAGCAGCTCCATGCAGAAATGTAGAAGTAGAAAGCACAATTATTTTATAGCATAGTGGAGTAAAAGGAAAAAGTATCCTCTAATAGAAGTGCTTTTATTGAAGTTCGGATAAGTGAAATATGTAGGTAAGTACAGTAACAAAGTCAATTTACTTAGTAACCCTTTACTTAGTAACCTCTGATTAAAAGAGAGAAGTCTGACTGCAGACAGGTAAGAGTTATTAGTGATCAGGTGACTGAAGAGGTGAGCTTGCCTACAGGTCTGAGAACTGTAATTATTGTACACATGAGGTGATTATTATTCTTATTCTTCTTATTAATATTATTACAGGACATATTTCTCTTGTTGCATGTGAAAATATTGTAGCAGGCTTACAAAGAATTAATGATAAAAGATTTCTAAACAGTAAAATGTCAATATAAGAAAGTAAATGGTAAAGACAGGAAAAAAAGTAGCAAAAAAAAAAACTCAAAAGAAAAACTGGCAAAAATCACAAAGCAAAAGTGCTTAATAAAGGCATACAAGATACATTGAGTGAGTATTTGCTAATAAGAGCGAGTACTTTATGTGATAAAATATAAAATATATGCAGCAAAATGTAGAAAAGGAGTTTTTATTACTTTTTTATTACTCAGTCCAGAGGTGCATTCAGGTTGTTGTTTGTTTGTTGTCTCTGTTCAACTTCATTAGAGTTCCTGGTAAAATGGTACATGGCATTCAGATGTCATCATGTAATTTATCATGCAATCATCTGTTTTTCCTTCTATGTTTATTATAATCATTATTTATTTAGTAAAATGTGTATACTATTGTGGCAAAGGCAGATTAGCTAACACTGTTTTATATGTATATAATAAGTAACACACTACACAGCGCTCTCCAATTGAAATGAACAAAATACCTGAAAAAGAGAGAGGGGTGTCTGTGTGCACAATTTTGACAGCAAATAAAAACATAATAATAATAATAATGATAATAATAATAATAATAATAATAATAATAATAATAATAATAATACAATTTTCCTTTGGTATTAACAATATTCTAAATATTATACAGAAAAGCACTTTTGGTTTTAAAATGTGGTGCTGGAATTTATCCACTGTAACACCAACATTTGAAAATACACAGTTAAATATGATAAATATCATGTTTCCACCTTACTGCATTCTGCTAGTTAATTTGTAGAAGGGTTTATGATTCAGAACATAAACAATAAGAGATAATAACAGTAGAGTTGACAGTAATCCCCACAGGCTGCACTACATGTTTTACCTCTTTCCTCTCCTTCACAGAGCTTCAGGTGGAGATGATTCCTGATAGTGTGGTTGAGGGAGATGACGTCACTCTCACATGTAAAACCACCTGCAGCCTGACTGTCACTCCAACATTCACCTTGTACAAACATGGAAGTTCTTTACCTTCCATCTCCTCTAACCCGCTCCGTCTGCCATCAGTCAGTCAGAGTGATGGAGGCAGTTACAGCTGTGCTGTACAGGGACAAAGTTATCTCTCCCATGCTGTTACTCTTGATGTCCAGTGTAAGTATAGATTTATTCATTCACTCATGAAACTAGCAGCACACGGTTAATGTTTAACTGAATCCCATTAATAAAAAAGCAGTTGTTACTAATGAGAGCAAAGCAACACACTGACGTTGAGGACAGAGTTGCCCGAGTGGTAGAAAAGGAACCTACAAAATATTGATTTATTGGTTTTTGTGCCCTAATGTTATGGGTTATGGATGTATATAGTGTACTGTATAGTTTGACAGGCATATTTTACTTTTACTTTTTTTTTTATATGAAATCGTAAAGAATGTATTTATTTTATTTCTTGTGAATGAATGTGTTACTGTACATTTATGGTTTTCGTAGTATTTAAAAAAAAAAAAAACATAAATAAATAAACATTTTCATATAGTGTAGTTTGTGCTTCTGTCTCTAGATCCTCCAAAAAGAGTCTCATTGTCTATCAGTCCCTCTGGTGAGATAGTAGAGGGTTGTACGGTGAATTTGACCTGCAGTAGTGATGCTAACCCACCTGTGCAGACCTACACCTGGTATAAGGGCTCAGTCGCTGTAAAAACAGGACAGTATTATTTAATCTATAAGGTCAAATCTGAAGACAGTAAAAATTACACGTTTGGCTGTAAATAAACATGGACGTCAGTCTTCTACTGCTGTGTCTCTGAATGTCCTGTGTGAGTTAATAATGATTCACTACGATCCATTATATAACTTTTTTACACTAAATTATCTGTACGTAACTGAGTGTTTCCTTTCCCTTCTTGTTTTAGATCCTCCTAAAAGAGTCTCAGTGTCCATCAGTCCATCTGGTGAGATAGTGGAGGGCAGTTCAGTGACTCTGACCTGCAGCAGTGATGCTAACCCACCTGTGCAGACCTACATCTGGTATAAAGGAAGATCCTCTATAAGAACAGGACAATCTTATTTAATCTCCAGGATCAGCTCTGTGGACAGTGGAGATTACAAGTGTCAGGCTGAAAATAAACATGGACGTCAGTCCTCCACTGCTCTGTCTCTGAATGTCCTGTGTGAGTTAATGATGATTCATTGCAATCCATTATATATCATATTTACTCAGCAATCGATAATGCTTTGAAAAAGGGTTTCCCCCTTCATGTTTTTTTTTGCATATCTGTCATAATTAAATGATTCAGATAATCAAAGAAACTTTAATATTGCAACCTAAGTTAAAAAAAAAAAAATGCAGTTTTAAAACATGATTTAATTTAATAGAAATAGGCTGTCTGAACCTACCTGGCCCTATGTGCAAAAGTAATTACCCCTAAACCTAATTGCTGGTTTTTCCACCCTTGGCGAGAACAACAACTGCAATTAAGCAATTGCAATAACTGTCAATTAGTCTTTTGCTGTGGAAGAATTTTGGCCCACTTTTCCTTTCAGAATAATTTAGCCACATTGGAGGGTTTTCAAGCATAAACCGCCTGTTTAAGGTCATGACACAGCATCTCAATGAGATTTAAGTCCAAACTTTGACTAGGCCACTCCAAAACCACATTTTGTTTTCAGCTATTCAGGGTTGGACTTGTCAGTGTGTTTTGGGATCAGTGTCCTGCTGCATAGCTCAAGTGCACTTGAGCATCAGGTCACACACTGATGGCTGGACATTCTCCTTCAGGATGTTCTGATACAGCACAGGAGGATCCTGAAGGAGAATGTCCAAAAAGAGTTTTAGTGTCCATCAGTCTGTTCCTCTTTCTTATTGTTGAATCATGAACTCTGACCTCAGCTGAGGTGAGTGAGGCCTGCAGGTCTTTAGATGTCGTTCTGGGTTCTTTTATGCGTTCCAGGATGAGTCGTCTTTGTGTTCTTGGAGTAATTATGGTAGGCCAGGCTCTCCTGGGAAGGTTCAGTACTGTTCCAAGGTTTCTCCATTTGTAGATAATGGCTCTCACTGTGGTTTACTTGAGTCTTATAAAGGTTATCTTACTGTATATGCAAGAAAAAAAAAACATTTAAGGTGGTGCAATTACTTTTTTACAGTACTGTATACAAAAGATAAAGTGTTTTCTTTGAATCTCTTCGTTTTTGTCTATTTTAGATCCTCCAAAAAGTGTCTCAGTGTCCATCACTCCCTCTGGTGAGATAATGGAGGGAAGGTATGTGACTTTGACCTGCAGCAGTAATGCTAACCCTGCTGAGTATATCTGGTTGAAAGGAGGATTATTTAAAAAAAAAGGAGCAATTTACCCTATTTTCAGCATCAGCTCTGAGGACAGTGGAGAGTACATCTGCAAGTCCATGAATCAATACGGAGTGAAATATTCTGATAAAGTGATGGTAAAGGTTTTGTGTAAGTGGTTGATTTTGCAGACGGTTACCATCATCTACTGAGCCACTGGTTCTCACTTTAATATTCTCAAACCTCCTCTTTTTCTTTTTAGATCCACCTAAGAGTGTCTCAGTGTCCATCAGTCCCTCTGGTGAGATAGGGGAGGGCAGGTCAGTGACTCTGACCTGCAGCAGTGATGCTAACCCACCTGTGGAGCTCTACACCTGGTATAAGGTGAATGAAAGCTCACCTGTAGGATCTGGACAGAGTTACAGCTTCACATTGAGTTTCAGTAGCAGTGGATGGTTTTACTGTGTGGCTCAGAATAAATATGGGACTCAGAGAGCCGCTGCAGTGCCGCTCACTTTAAACGGTATTACAGTTATTATAACAAATAGCACTTTGTAGCATTAATAAAGTTGAATGAGTTATAGCTGAGTAATATCTGTCTGCACACAGGAGTGTGGTTCTGTATGTAGTTCTTGTAATCACAGGAGTATGTGGATGTTTATTTGCGATCATTGTTGTTTTATGTATGAGGTAAGCATTTTTCACCATTAACTTGCTTAATTGTCTGTGATATGACCTGAATAATCTGATTATTGTTCATTTTTAGAAGAAAGAGAAGGGGAGGTTCAGATGATGTTGCCGAGTCTGATCAGGTAAGTGAACTGTAACAGGACAGAGTGACACAGTGTGATCTACTGCTTCCACTTACAACATCAACATAAAACCCCCTCATGGTTACCTGCAAAACAGTAGAACAGAGAGTGATGATCAACACTAGACACAGATTAATGAACATGAGGAAACACCAGGGTTGAGGTTCTTTTCATCACTAACAGATCTATAGTAGTAAATGTTGTGTTAGGTTGTGTGCAACCTGAGGAAGAGTTTATTTACTCAGACATTCAGCTGGTTAGTGTTTTCTAAAAACACCAAAAACATCCTTTATAATCTTCACACAGAACGTTTACTCAAGTCCTCCTGATGACACATACACAGGTCTTGATCTTCAGACCAGGTCCTCCAGTGATGTGTATCACACACTTTCAGTAAGTATCCTCAGAGACACACTTCACTCAGACATTCAGATCTGGATAAAGTCACTAAGAATGATGATCACATGATTTACTTCTCTTTCTCTCACACAGAATGTTAAGTCGAGTCCTCCTGATGACACGTACACATCTCTGGACCCTCAGTCCATCTCTTCTGATTACGACACTTAAACAGTAAGTGCTTCTATTTGTTCATCACTTTGCTTGTAATCACTGGATTCAGCACCAGCCTGTGTCCAAAATAACAATGTTTAGGCCACAGTGTCAAGAAGTTCAGGTCACAACGGTGTAATGCTAGTAAAGCACTGCTATGTTATCTCAGAAAATCACTTTTGTTATCTTGTGATGACACAAAAAAAACACTATTTTATTTTACATTTTTCTCTTTGATATTTCCACCCCAAGTCTTTGTAATACTTTCTTTTCTTAGAGTACAAGCAAGCAAACATGAGATTATCAACCTCAATATCATGGAGACAGAGAGAGAGAGAGAGAGAGAGTGTACTGTATTTATGTGTATTATATGTGACTGCTTGTGGTTGTGATGGACTCCTTTTTTACATGTGTCCTATAGATTTCTGTCCTGATTTAATAATTACATCTGATTCATATGTTAACCAGGAAAACTCACATTCTGTAAAAAAAAAAAGTGTGCTGTTAATATTTTATACATTTTATACAATAAAGTTAAGGATGAAGAACAAACACTCAGTATGGTTTATTTATAATGAGGTATAATACACTGTGGTGTAGAGACAGGTAGAGATTAGGACATATGTACAGTACATACAGTAATGTACTATACCTCTGCAGTCCAACCAGGGAGCGTGGAGACCAGTGGTGACCATTGTATTTATTCCCATTTTGTACGATCATGGTAGGACCTCCGGTCAATGGTTGAATTGTAAAAAAAAAAAAATCAAGTACGATGGTGTGGTCAAGTATTTTTTAGTTATTTTTATCTTATTTTGGGGGTGGGGTGCCTATAACTAGCCATACAAAATAATTGCAAAATATGTCAAATTTTTAAGAACAGTTTTATTAACAAAATGTAAGCTTATGGGATGAAGTGGTATGGACAATGAGTGAGTGAGTAAATGAGTGAGAGCGCGAGCAAGCTCAGCCTGCTATAATAGTGATTAATGACCCTTGAGCTTGACAGAGACCCACACAAGACTAGAAGTTGCAAACATTTCAAAACCTTTCTAAGAAAAGTGAAAGTGTCACTTTCATTGATCATGTACTGTGAGTGTGTGTGTGTTTATACATCTTACATTCCTCACTAGGTTAACTAACTTTATACTAACCCATGAACATTAAGTTAAAATTTAGTCAGGAGCATAAAGTGCTGCTTTATTCTGAATTATAAATGTTTATGAGCCACCGTTTGTGTTTTAGGTTCATCTGAACCCTACAGCTTTATATCTCCTGCTAGATATGTAATAAGATTCTGTGGTAGATAAATGCTAGAACACACACTAAAAGGATGTTACTTTACTTTTAGCTCTTACGTTCCTCTGTCCTCCTAAATACTGCACACAGGAAATGACTTCATCCACACGGTGACTAGAGTTAGAAGCTTTTCATGTTCAAGTTTTTTTCTTTAAAATGTTTGTGTTGTCTATAAAATGAAAATGCATTTAGTAAACATGTTAGGAACAGTAACTAAATATCACACATCACCAGTTAATAACTTACATACAGACTACACTGTTGTGCTTCCCCTATTGTGGAAGTGGAATGAACCGGTTCCATAGTAACACAAAGTGACATGCAGATAGATAACATGAGCTTATAAGCTGTAAAAAAAAAATTAGAAAAAAGTTGCATGTGTGGGTGTTTAGTGTGTTTCTTAATTTGTAGAAGAAGGAAGGAAGGAAGGGCTACATCACCAATGAAAGAGGAAGAAACAAGCCAGTGTGTGTGTGTGTGTGTACAGTATGTGTATGCGCAGCACATTTTAACTCACTTTAACAAAGCTGCTCCTGGTGTTTCTGTGTGTTTTTCTCGCTGGATGCAGAAGATAAACATCTCTTAAAAAGGTCAGAAAGACTTTTTTTTTCACTTTTTAAATTGTAGTAATTAGTCATTTATTCCATTATGAATTTAACCCTCGTAATGTCTTCACTTTTGAGACCATCAGGTCAAATTGACCCGGGACATATTTGGGGTTTTAAAAAATAAAATTTTACTTAATAAAACATTAACATATATTGTCTTTATCTATATTTTAAACAATAGAGAGAAAATATATGTTCATTGATTACAATCAGTCTTGTCTAGAGCACAACAATGGAAGTGTGGTTCACTTTTTTGTCATAAGTTTATAATTAATGTTAAGAAAATCACTATACTCAAGACTTGAGGCATATAGGTGGAACAGCTGGAGCATCTGCCATTCTCCTCATTGTGGTTAGAAAAGCTGAGGTCCTGGGTACATGTTGCCTCCTATGGTTGTGGGGTGTCACCAGTACCGTACCTAGCTCCTCATGGAAACCCATTTTCTTTGGAGCTTCCTTTACTTCCAGTCTGGGCTGATTACCATCCAGATTACAAATGCATTATACAATAGGCTTAGTGACATCCAGCCTGTTGTAAAAGATCATAAGTGGCCACTGTAGTGTTCTTCTTTGACAGCTATAGCAGGCCAGCAGCTTGTCTAGGTTGTCTATCCCTGCTTTGGTGGCACTGTAGTCAAATATGACCTCTGGCTTACGGTCCTCCCGGCTACTTATTGTTCCATTCCAGTGTAGAGTGTCCATAAGAACCACTTTTTTCCTTTTTCGATATGTAAGATACCAGGTCATTGTTAGCCAAGAACATAAAGTGGGAGAAATGGACTGGCCTTTTCTTCACAGTTAGAACCTCAGGTGGGAGCTCCATCATATTTTTCTGATTGTTCCAACTATTGACAGCTTTCTTTTGAGAAGCTCCTGTCTAATATTGAATGATGTGAAAAAACTGTTATAGGTAATGTTGTGGCCAAAGAGGCCTTGTGACATATCTAGCACCACTCACGTCCCCTCATATCATTCAGCAGATCCTCCTTCTGGCTTCCCTGTATGAATTTGATGTTCAATATATAAGATGAAACAACATCACAGGCAGCCCAGATTTTATTTTGCTGGTTTTGAGGACATATACAGCTTGAAAGGGCAGCAGCCTTCAAACCCCACAAGCCATTCGTCTACAGTTATATTTGGCTCGGGGTTGTAAAGATGGGGATGTCGGTCCACCCACTGGTCCCATAAATTGGTTTGCGGGTGGACAAACGGGTGACAAGGGTAAAGAGTGTGGGAAAGTGAGAGCAAAGCTTCTCTGTGCTGTGTGTGTGTGTGTGTGTGTGTGTGTGTGTGTG
>JAQMYI010042286.1:0-12086 GCA_030014275.1 Clariallabes melas | reverse complement strand
CAAAACGCAATAGCTGCTGCGCCGACAAGCAGTACAGGCGCAACGAATCCAACAAAAGAAGGTACGACGCCGGCTCCTTCTACTGGTAAGCAGCGTCCCGACGTCGGAAATTTTCCTACGCGCGCTCAAGCACAAAAGAACTGGGATGAGAAGGAGCCGAAGAGCGCATCCGGCAGTGCAGATGGTCCTGATACCAGTATTGAGCCGGACACTGGAAATGGCGCAAGAAGAGGAGCCTCCACTACTCGCATGACCTCTGCATCTGGTCATAAAAATCAAAATGACGGCAACAAGATCACGGGCGATACGGTACCGGACGACGCCGCAGCAGCAATCGATATGACCATGCCAATGGACGAGAAGGCCATCACAAAATTCAAAGATGATATCTACAAAAGAAGCCGCGCGCAGTCTGAAATCCCAGGAGGGCCATATTCAAGAAAGCCAATGCGGCGCATCAAGCTGAGTCTAGCGCCAGGATCTGGAGTGGAGACAATTGACGTCGCACTCGGCATGGGCGCAAACATCACATTGATCGATAACACCGGTGCCCCGGTATCCATAGCATCGGTAGAAGGTCATTCGGAAGCATTTCGTGTGAAGGTGATGAAGACGGAGAACGAGAACATCTTCTCGATCGAAGCATTGAAACTTACCGGGCAGGGCGGTGTGACTATCCAGGTCAATGGACTGCCGCCATTTATGGTGGACGTCTCAGTCGGTAAAGGGAAGATGGTCGACGGTATCACCCAGTTAGTGGTGCCAGGCGTGATGAAGTCCGCAGTCGCACGCCCCGGCGCTCGCATGGGCGAAGAATCTGAAATCGATGCCCCAGAACTGGAAGGATTCTTGGCCGGTATCCCACCGGACGGAGCAACGGAAGTCACGGTCACTAGGGCACCAAGCTCGAGAGCGTGGCTATGGAATAAACGACTTTACCTTGTGACACCGCATACGGTCTTCACACCTGGATATTTCAAACGTCGAGGTGCTGCAGATGGCACAGCGGTCTATCAAATGCCTCTGACGCCTGTTGTGAATCTCGGCGTAGAAGGTCGAGAAGTGCAGGCAATCATTGACTATCCATACATTCCAACTGGCGTTGTCAGTAGTGGACTGAACACATCTGCGTCGGCAAAAACAAAATGAGCGAAAAAAATGAAAGAGCTGGTGCGGACCAGTTGGATAGTGAATCGTCTCCAATCATCGGAAGCGAATCACCTGTTGCAGCGCGACCCAAACGCACTTGGAACGCCAAAGGAAAGAAGAACCTGATTATTGTTGGGGTCATCTTGTTCATTGCGGCAGTTCTATCTGTCCTTCTGTTCGCTGGCGGGAAAAAGTCTACTCAACAATCTGATTTGCCGGAGAACACGCGGGTCGACGCACCGGGGATGGCCAGTGCAGAAGATCGGGCACAGGCAAAGCAGGATGAAGAAGAAAAAATTCGCATAGCGAAAGGCGCCCGCAAAAGTGCAATCGAGAATTCTGGAGACACTCAGCTGGTAGATGAAAGCCATCGTCCTGAGAAGGAACGGCAGACCCAGCAAACACAGCCGACGA
This sequence comes from Clariallabes melas, assembly GCA_030014275.1. Taxonomy (NCBI): domain Eukaryota; kingdom Metazoa; phylum Chordata; class Actinopteri; order Siluriformes; family Clariidae; genus Clariallabes; species Clariallabes melas. The sequence goes on along the minus strand of JAQMYI010042286.1, from coordinate 10,523 downwards.
ACACGACAGAGCGATTAAATGGACAAGGGCAACAGCAGGCACAACCTGATAATCGAAGGCTTCAAGCAATTCAAGATCAAGCAAAAATGATGATGACGGGTTGGGGGTTGAGTTCTGAAAGCCGGTCTGATAACGATCGCGCATTTGTCCGCGAGGTAAAGCAAAGTGCAGGAGCATCTACTTCAGGTACAGCTGCCGCTAGCAATGGTAGCGCCCAGACCGCACCTTCTGTCACAGATGACCAGGCGATCATCGTGGCATATCAGACTGCATACACCGGCGAAATCATGAGCAATTTCGACAGTGACGCGCCAACGAAGGCTCGTGCACGAGTAATGACTGGACCTCTCTCTGGAGCTGTTCTGCTGGGCACCGCCCAACGAATGGGGGATGGGGTGCACTATGAATTTACGCAATCCACCTACAAGGGCAAGGTATTCAAGGTTCTGGCAGAAGCGATCGATGAGAAGACGGCATCGGAAATGGTCGAAGGTAACTACAACGGTCGTTACATGGAGCGCTTTGTATTTCCGGTGATCAGCAAAGGGATCACTGCCTATGCATCAGCAAAAGCCCAGACAGGCACGCAAGTTGTTATCAACAACTCTGGTGTCGCAGCTCAGTCAACGCCTGCGCCAACAAATCAGCAAGCAATTAACGCGATGATTGCTGCCGGTGCCGACGAGACAAGCAAGGCACTCAGCGCATCTAATCAACAATCCCAGGTAACAGTGGACAAAGGGAAGTTGGTTGGAATTCGCTTTATGGAAAATGTGTACGCCTCGGATATCAACGGTGCGAAAAAGTAAAGGGTAGCGACGATCATGAGTGATAACTTTTATGGTGCAGGAGATGGAAAGATTGACCCATCTATCGATCCTTCGTTTCAAGGCAGTGACATCGGTCAATCAAGCGCCCAGCCATCGACGGAATTCGATGCTCATGATCCCGTGAAGGCATCTGGTAAAAAAAAGGAAGCAAAAAAATTCGGCTGGAAAGCAAAAGCCGGCATCGGTCTCGGCATCGTAGTTGTCGCATTCGTTGCTGCTGTGTTCCTGGCACCGGTGGATCCCATCCCAGGTCAGCCTGTCCAGGCACAGCATCCAGCCAACCAAGCGGCAGCTGCCGGACAAAATGATAGCCGCAGCCAAGGCCCAAAACAGCAGATTCTGACGCCTCAATCGGCTGGAGGCCAGGGACAACCAGCAGTTGAAGACCAAAATACGATTCTTGGCGGAGAGCCTGCCAGATCGAATCAGCAAACTGATCAGAATTCGCAAAATCCCTTTGAAGAGAGAACCGCTGGAACAGTGGGTACCGCGCCAGGTCCGCTCGAATCAGGTCCGACAGCAGAAGCTCAAAAGGCGACACCCGCAAACGTCGTCAGCCAGGTGCCCGTTTCACAGAATACGGCAGCATCGCCTGCATCTGCGCAACCTGATCGAAGCAGTGATCAACAGCTGAGACGGCAAGTTGCCGAATTGTCGACCACCGTTGGTGCCTTGTCAGAAGAATTGAAGCGTTTGTCAGCACGTTTGGATGCTACCGACGAGTTAATGAAGACTCCGTTGAATTCGCGTGGGACGGAACCTGCTATGGCAGCGAAAGCGAAACAGGCGGCCGCGGTTACAGCAAAGCCAAGGGTTCGGGTTGCGACACGCGACGTCGATGCAAAAGCAAAATCATCCAAGTCTGTGCCGATGATCACTGAGTCTTCAGGCAGTGATTCTTCGGAGAAGGTTCAGATTCTGGGTGTCACGTCTAAGTCGGGTGGCGGTGCTGTTGTCATTTCTTTTGCAGGCGTGAAGCGCCGTTATGAGCGAGGCGAAATGGTGCCGGCGCTTGGTCGTGTTTCAAATTTTGGCGTGGATAACGGTGTGCCGTATGTCGAAATCGCCGGCGTGATCTATCGCTGATAACCAAAGAAAAGCGGAGAAGCATCAGTGGACATCACCGAATTTCTGTCAATGATCACACGTGCCGCGTCAGTCGTTAGAGACTTGGTAGTCGGCATTTTTGCAAACATCGTTGGTTGGTATCTGTTCGGTTCCGGCCTCTTGAGGATGGCCACATGGGGCTCGCCTCGTCGTAATTATGGTGCGATGTCGATCATCGTGCGATCAGGTATCGGCACCGTACTGATCCAATCGTCTCAATGGTTGAACATGATGGCGTTGTCGCTGACCGGGTACGGGGTGTCGGCGCAGAATGCAATGTCGGTGACGACGCCAGGGGCTGGTAGTGGCATTCCTGGAATGGTGTTCTCGGCAGTTCTAGCCTGGTTGGCCACTCTCGGCGTGATCGCAATTCTTCACGGTACAAGCATGTTCGTTAAAGCGGGTGATGGAAGCTCCAGCCAACCAACCAATTCGGATCCGAAATTTACTGCCGTTGTTTTTATCGTTTCAGGTTGCATTGGGATCAATCTGTGGAGGTTTACAAGTGGATTGATCTAACTTTTTAATCAGAGAAAGCTACCGGAAATTTATTAATCATAGAAAGGAAAGCATCATGAAATTCTTCGCAAATGGAAAGAAAGCAATCAGCCTGTTAGCAGTGTTGGCTATTGGTCTGCTGATGACGGATGTTGCATCAGCAGCAGACGTTTTTGATCGGCTGAGCGCGATCAACTCCAAGCTGCCTGTCGTCAAGACGACCATCATCTACGTGTTCTTCATCGCAGGCCTTGTGGCACTGGGAGCTGGCGTGTGGGACATGATCAAGCTCGCGAAGCCAGAAAACCGTGGTGAAATCAAGTGGTCCATGGTACTGATCAAATGCGTTGCAGGGGTTCTGCTGATTGGCCTGACGCTGAGCAGCGACACCATGCAACAAACTATCTTTGGCACCACTACTTCGGCTCCGTCGAACGTGTCGATGTTGACGCCATCGAAGTCGGAACTGGCATAAGTCCCGGGGGCAATCATGTTGGAGCTTGTGCCTGGCGTAAGCCGTAATGTATTTCGAGATAACGATCCACAGTCTGCAGCTGCAGATGCGGAATACAAGGCCTTGCGCCCTGGCGCACTGGCCAGGCATAAGCACACATGTCAGTTCTGCAGCGTTGAATCTGTCGAAGGGATGGAGGTACATCACCTCGATTGCAATCATGCGAACAATAGCCAAGATAATCTGAAGCCGGCTTGCGTGCTTTGCCATCCAGTGAATCACTTGGGGGAAATCGCAGCTCGGTTTACTCGGATGGATCAATCTGAAATTGCGGGAAAGTACGTTTCTCTTTCATATCTTCCCGATTTGTCGCAACAAGATTTGTCGCATTTGTTACGTACGATTGGCTTTGTGATCAATGAAGGAACGGAGCCACAAAAGGAAGAGGCGACGGCCCTGTATGAGCATTTGCTGAGCTATTCCGGCTACGTTGAAGGGGCTTGGGGTACTTCGGATGCCTCTCATTTCGCCATAGCCCTTCGTGAGTGTAGCGCGCCGGTCTATGAGGCGAGAGTTATACCTATGGCGGGGATCAAATTGGTCTTCTCCATTGAAGCTGTAAAGAAATTGGCCAAGAAGTTCATGAGCGAGTTTCGCTCGTTACCGATTGCTGCTTGGGAGGCAATTTCGAAACAGCGTTATCCGACACAACCAGAATAAGGCATGCATGGATGTTTTCGAACACGTCTGCCTCGCGCAAGGACGCGCCGAAGAAGCCTTCATCGGCAGAAATCGCCAGGAACCTCAATGTCGGCATTGTATTGCACGATAACTCGAACCGACTCGCAGAAGGTTGGGCATGCATTCACGGGAAGGAGCCGCAGCGTGTCAGGGGATTGTTCGATCTCCCGAACGACACGTTGTGGATTTCCAATGGGGACTTTCAGGATTTCAAGAAGTTAGGGGGTACCCAGTTTCATCATGTTCGTCGAACCGGATATCTGGGACTGAAGTTGGCGGAATTGGCCCGAGATCTTGGCATACGGATCGACGGTGGACATGCGAAGGAAGGTGGGGAAAAGCTCGCCTATTTTGTGCAGGGCGCTGTCCGGCTCGCCGTAGAAATTTACAACCTGGACAATCCACTAAAGCAGCTTCAGGAAGATACCTTGGTGGCGACCATTGGGAAGGTGTTGCCGAGTGTAACGCCAAGTCCAGAGAGCCTGTCGCAGATTTTCTCTTCTGCATATCAGGCCTGGTCTTCCAAGTATGTTGGCTTCATGGACGATACCGCCAATGTACGGCTTCGATTTAATCGGGTTGCTTACGCCGACTTTATCTTGTCGCAGAAAGTACCGGATACGGGATGGTCGAGAATCTACTCCGGTGATGGATTCAATCACGAATTGGTTAAGGAAGGGAAGTTTGTTCCGACCTTGATCGAAGCGGTGGTTGAGTTTGACTCGATGGACGCGGATACCGCAATGCTCGTTGCCTATGGTGTAGGGCCCGGATCGCTCAATCAGCGAAGCAAACGAGCATGGATGACTGACGTGGAGTACAGGTGGATATCAGATTTTGCAAGAGTTCATGTTCAGTCTTACTTCATGGCAGTCGACTTTATCGAATTACCTCAAGCGTGCCGACTTCCAGAGCGCCTTTACGATGATTCGACCCAACTGTTGGGGGTCAATACTGGTTTGGTGGCGTCAATGCACTGGCAATCTCTGGCGTCCGCAAAGTACTCTCGGTTGACATCGAGATCCGAGTACGACGTCTACTCGACCTGGCTGCGTGCTCACGACCGAGCAATGTGTTTCCAGGCCGCCTATGTGTTACAGCAAAAGGGCTTTGCCGTAAATGGTTATGGAAGCGGCTCCGTCATGGTTAGTTGCCCGAGGTCGCGGTTCGAGGATCTACTACAAGCGGCCGAGGATCTTGACATGGCTTATCCAATTCGTGACGGACTGGTAAAGGAGTTTGGATATGCAACATACGGGACTTGAAATGGATCCGCTCGCACGAATTCTATCTAGGATCGTGTGGCGAATGAATATTGATGAGCTGCTTCAGATTGAACGGCTGGCAACCACCGATCCGATGACGAGGATCATGGGGCTGATGAGCCTGGTAACCAGGAGTGCGCAGCGGGATGGAGAGATTCGACAAATGCTATCCAAGCCAGGTGTTCTCGAAGGATTGAAAAAAATGGTAATGGATCGGCAGCCAATACAAGAACAGCAAGAGATGCCTGAGTCTGTCCAACCATAGATGGCTCCCAGACGGGAATACGCATATAGAAAGAAATGACCATGAAGTCGAACCCTTTGCTGACTGCCATTGAGTGGATTGATGACGTCCTCTACGGAAAGTCGTCCAATCTGTATTGCCAGTGGCGTGGCGCCGTCGTTCCCTCGCAAAACCTTGGAAAGAGTTACATGAGCGATCTATTGCGATCGAGCCATGTAATGAGCGATAAGGAACGGGAGGATTCTGGTAAAGGAGGCTTTCCAGAGCCATATTCGTTGGAGATGAATGATGGGACCTTGGTCAGCTTTCTATTGGTGAGAGGCTCCCGACGCAATATGCGAGAGGTTGACACGGCAGATAAGGCGCTTCAACTCAGTAAGAAGATGGCCGCTTACATGAATAGTGGCCGCGGGAAAACCCACTCATTTGGGATGTACTTTCTCCATGATCCGCGCACAGCGAATCAGGTTTTTGAGCAAAAGATTGCTCCAATCATGGCTACCGCCAAGCGTTTTGGTGGTGATGCATCTAAGTATGTCGAAGATCTTCGCTCACGTATTGTGCGTGGGGCAGCTGAAGAGATGTCCCTATTCACGATTCGCACACATCCATCCGCATTGCGAAAAGACGAAATCAAGGCCTCGCAGGAAAAGTACCGCGCGATGATTGGCGCCATCATGGCCTCGGCAAAGGGTATTAAGGGGGCTGCACTCGCACTGAATTCTCCATATGGTCAGGCGCTCTACGCCAAGAGCTTAGCAATCCTTCAGCGCCATGAAGGTCTCGTCCAAACGCTCTTACGCGATTTCAACTCCAAGACAGTTGGCATCAATGTTTCCCTGTTGGCGGTGCGTGAGGCATTTGAGAAGGTCGCACGATTTGCGGACCGGGAAATTCCCGAAAGTGACTGGACAGCAAAGATATTCGGTCAGGAGGGGCACCAGATCAGCGCAAATGCTGCAAACGATTTTCCATCACCTCTACAGCTCGGGATGCAGGTGCTTACTCGTAAAATTGTTGGTCATGTTGATGCCAACGAGACATCCCAAGTCGGTCGCACGTTCTATGGCACTGCCGTCATGGAAGTGGGGCCGACGTCGCCCAGGTTGGATCCGAGCTCAACCATGTTTGCCAGTCTGATGAAGCTGGTAAAGGGTGCGAATATTCCAATGTGCATGTCCCTGGACATTTTTCCTGACGGGTTGAGTTACAACCGAGTCAATCAGATGCTCAATGCATTCCTGGGATCTGTTGGGTCGCAGAATAAGCAAATCTCGGCCGCATACCGTGAGCTACGGCAATACGAAGAGAAGAACAGGACGGTTGATCCTATTATCGGCACCCGGATGGCATTTTCGACCTGGGCGACAACGAAGGCAGACGCAGAGAAATCGCTCACAGATCTGATGTACACCATTCGGGGGTGGGGGGGCGCTGTACCCAATGCCGAAACGGGTTCTCCAGAAACGGCACGGCTGTCTGCTATACCTGAATTTCTTGCGGGAAGTGACGCACCAATGATGCCGGCGCCACTGACGGACATCATGTACATGTCTCCGGTGATGCGTATTTCGTCGCCGTTCGAACATGGCCAAAAGCTGGCCAGAACACCTGAAGGGGTCTTGTACCCCATCGGAATCGGCACCAACAAGCAAGCTGCCTATGTGATGGGCGTTGCAGCGCCATCGGGCTCCGGTAAATCCTTTATCGTCAACGGTCTTCATGCTGGGTTGGCGCTATCACCAGGTGCGGTGAGCCTGCCTTACCTGTGCAATATCGACGTCGCTCCTTCGGGGAAAGGGACTCTCCGCTTACTTAGGCAGATTCTCCCGAAGTCGATGCATCACCTGCTTGTCTACTACAAGGTGATCAACAACAAATCAGCTTGCAAGAACCCATTCGATCTCCAGTTGGGCTGCTCTGCACCGACACCGCCCGAACTTGATTTCTTGACCAGCGTCTTTGAGATTGTGTTTGAAGGACTCGGGGATGAAAAGGATCAATTCATCCAAGTGATGATCACCGAGGCATATGCCATGTTTGCTCCTGGTTCGACAACGGAGAGGGTGTGGCAACCGGCAATTGATCCATCTCTTCACGAAGAGCTGCTTAAAACCGGATTCGTCTATGATCCCGAGAGAGAGACTACGGTGTACAACGTCGTTGACGCGCTCTTCGCCGCGGGCAAGGTGGAATCGGCCATCCGTGCCCAGCGCTTCGCTGTACCACGAATGGAGGACCTTAGCAAAGTCATTGGTGTTGAGCGCATCAAGTCACAGTATGAACAAGCTCGAGTAAATGGAGAGCCGTTCCTCGCCAAGGCCTCCCGGGCGATTGTCAACGCAGTTGAACAATTCCCACTGTTGTCGGGTGTCACAAGAATGGATCTCGACAACGCTAGAATCGTCGTGATCGATTTGCAGAGCGTCATCGGAGGATCTTCGAAAGCCGGCGTGCAATTCGCGGGCATGATGTATCTCTACGCACGTCATTTGGGCGCTCGAAACTACTTCCTCGATCTGGAGGAGATGAGATCGATCGTGCGTGCTCCCTACCGTGAATATCAGGAAAATCGTGTTCGAGAGATCCAAAGAACACCGAAGATTCTGACCTATGACGAGTGGCACAACGTGAAAAAGGTCAAGGGATTCGTGAGCCTCAATGAGAAAGAGACCCGCGAGACACGTAAATACAAGGTCTACGTCAATTACATCACGCAGTACGTCGATGACTTCCCTAGCGCAATTCTTGATGGCATGACGACGCTGATTGTCGCTGGTCAAGCAAGCGCCCGGCAAAACGAGTTCACCCAGAAGCAATTTGATTTGACAGAGACGGAGCTGGAAGTCCTGAAAGACGATCTGGACCGTCTTGGTCGATTCTGGGTGTGGTTCAAGTTGCGAGACGGTCAGGTGACGGCATTGCTTGACAACGAAGTTGGTCCGCTGGAGGCCTGGTGCTACACGACAGATGATAAGGATTCGCCTTTGCGCTCTGAGCTCGAGGAGCTCATTGGAGAGCGGGACGCGATCATTACGCTTGCGCGTGAGTTCCCTGAAGGGACCGCGGCTAACGAGTTGGAAGAACGCGCAAAGAAAATGAAGGATTCGCCGTCTGGCTCAGCGGGAGCGTCGGTTACCTCCATGTTGGCCCGTGAGTTGGCAGAAAGATGGCGTAAGACAAAGTTAGGTAAGCAGGTGATTGAGCACCATGATCATTTTGACGAAGAGGGGGCAGAGACAGCCACGTAGACCATCTTCGTTCGGCTAACCTCCGTATCCAGCCTCCGTATCCTCCGAAACCTAAGGTCATAGGATTCGGGGGATTTGTCTCGTCCGTTCCTTCAAAACCCACGACGTTGGCGTGCAACCACGCTTAACGTTCTTCGCTAATGTCGAGGCTCCAGGATTTAAGCGGAGTTGAGCCATGTTTAAGAATGCTGTGGTGTACCAGCTGGGTAAATTGCAGGCCGATAGCGCAGATAGCCTTGCTCGGCTACTGGAAACTATGACCTTTCAGGACCCCAGCTCGATTCAGATGAGCAGTGAAGGATGGCGCGCGCCTCATAAGGGCGGTGGACTTGTGCATTCAATCGGCGGTCAGTACCTCATGGAGTTTGCGATCGCGAAGAAGCTGTTGACCGCAGCTGCGATCAACGAAGTAGTAGAAGCGCGCGCGGAAGAACTTGAGGACCAGCAAGGATTCCCTCCGGGAAGAAAGCAGCGCAAGGAATTGAAAGAGCAGGTGATAGATGAGCTTCTGCCCAAAGCGTTCACCGTGACGAAGAAGATCCAAGTATGGATTGACCCAATTAATGGATGGGTTGCGGTTGATACATCGTCCACATCAAAGGCTGAGGCAGTTATCGCTGCCTTTTACAAATGCATTCCGAATTTTCCTATTAAAAGTTTGAGGACGATGTTGCCTCCATCGGCGGCCATGACTGACTGGCTTGCACGTGATGAGGCTCCAGAGGGCTTTACGGTCGACCAGGAGGCTGAACTCCGCTCCCCGGGTGAAGGCAAGGCGACGGTAAAGTTTTTGCGGCATACGCTTGATGTCGCGGATATGCGAAAGCACATTGAAGAGGGTAAGCAATGTATACGCTTGGCGCTGACCTGGGCCGACAAGATCTCCTTTATTTTGACTGATGCCTTGACCATTAAGCGTCTAGCACTGTTGGAGGTGCTCAAAGAGGGTGGAGAGATTGGAAATGATGGCACTGAAAGAGCAGACTCAGATTTCGCGCTGATGACTGGTGAGCTCAACAAACTTTTTGGCAGTGTTATTGGCGCGCTAGGAGGCGCTGTTCCAGATGACGACGCTTAGAAACTGGACGGATCCAAGCTCTTCACTCAGCCCTAGTACTGATACTCTCCCCCAGAACAAGAAAGAAGAGGCCTTTGAGAAAGGGTATCTCTACGCGACCAAATACTGGCAGGAAGAGGGGCACCTTTATGCACGTGAAGAAATGACTTACCAAGGTTTTAAGCTTGGACAGTGGCTACGCTTGAGAAGGGACGAGCACAAAAGAGGAAAGTTGGTCACGAGTCGGGTTGACCGCTTGAATCAGATTGGGATGATCTGGAATGTAACTGAGGCGCGATTCAAGATAGGCTTGTATTTCGCAACACGGTATGCGAAGGAACATGGAAATTGCAATGCTCCAATCAGCTTTGTCCAGAACGGATTCCCGCTGGGGATTTGGTTGAGCAACCAGCGTCGTACATACCGAAGTAGCTCGATGTCTCAAGAAAATATGAAGGCATTGGAGGGAATCGGAATGATTTGGTCACCGCGAGTGTCCCGATCGAAAGAAGCAAAAAAATAACTTCAACCAACCATTGATTTGCAACCACGCCTGCATTTGATTTGTAAGATTCGTTTCACCAGCTAGGGGCAATGAGCTGCCAGCGTAAAGATAAGACCTTCGGAGCTCGATGAACTTAGCCAGGATGTTGTGTTTTGTAGTCATGGTATGACTTTCAAAAACTTCGCCGTTCGGCCCCGGCGAGTTTTATTACCCAGGGCCTTACCTGAAAGGAAGCAAAATGTTCGGAAACGTACGTCGTAACGGTGGTGAAACCACTTTTGCAAACTTCAACGCGAAGACCGGCCTGTTCCAGATCGGCAACAAGGCGAACCGTCAGACCTTCGATGCGTTGACCGATGTGTACCTGCGCCGCATCGTGATCAAGGAAAACCCCAATTTCGACGACAAGACCAAGATGGACAAGCAGATCGGTCTGTCCTTCCGCAACGCCGCCGGCGAAAACGCTCTGGTGACCTTCTCGCTGACCCAATTCGCCGTCAAGGCCCTGGGCCTCGTGAACGCCGCCGATCTGACCAAGCCGATGAGCCTGGCCGGAGGTGCTTTCCCGAAG
>JAQMYI010042232.1:0-33088 GCA_030014275.1 Clariallabes melas | reverse complement strand
ACAGGTTGCTCACAGTCAGTCTCCTTGCGGAGCCTGAATCAGATCGCACCTCTCACATCAATGGGTCCTGACCCTAGAATGATACGCTCATTTTATTTATTATCTGTCTTAATTATATTCAAGTATCCTGTAATATCGTTGACGGAAAAATACATAAACCAGATATTCTTAAGATTCGCGAGAGCGACTGGACCTTGGTCGGGGTCTCTTAGGGCCGCTTCCACAGATTCTTTTATAAAGGTGTATTCACTTACGTTGAACGCCTTCAATATATCTCCATCCATTATATCCGACCACGACAATATTGCTTCATGTAAGTCATGATCAAGTATTTGAGAAATATAACTTCCTCCGTCTACGTCCAACACAAATGTGTACAAATCGTGTTTCATCTCTTCTCCTTAACGGAATGATTCTCGGAGCGAAGCGTTTTGAGCTGGTCTCTTTTTATTCCCTTTTGCAATTTTTCTATGTCAACCTTGTCTTGTGGGGTTTTGTTCGGCTTAGATCTAAGAGCCTGCAACTCCGTGCGCGCTTTTTCTATACGCTGCTGTGCTGCTGCGACGCGATCTGGGTTGGATTTCTGCGCATTTCGCCCTCCGCCGGACTGAGATGGACCGGTTTCGTTGGGGTTGGTGCTAAATAGAGCTCCCGATATTCTTTTCGCGCCATCCGTCGCCAAGACAACGCCGCCAGCGATCGCTGCAGTCGATGCCACGGCGGCTGGGACCGTGATTGGAGTGGCGGCCCCGGCCGTGGCAACGGTAGCGGCGCCGCTTGCTCCATCTCCGGCAGCTCCGGCAACGATTCCCAAGGCGCCAGCTACGACTTCTGCGGCCCCAAAAAGGACCTGTCCGGCTCGTTGGAGCGTGCTGCAATTGGGTGGGCATTCTCCCAATCCACTCGGATCAGTCTTATTGATCGGATCATTTCCAACATAGGCGTAGAGGTTGACCTGATCGTCATACCCGACCGGATCAGTCTGGAGAAAGCGCCCGAGGGTGGGTGAGTAGATGCGGGCCTTGTAGTGGTACATGCCCAGCTCGGGGATCCAAGCCTGGCCAGTATACTGGAAGCGCCCGATATTGCCCGCCCCTGGGATACCGTATTCGTCATAGCTGTTGATCTGGCTGAGTGCGCCGTTCACATCGGTCCAGGCTGTGATCGAGCCCTGATGGTCCGATTTGGGCAGCCGCACGTTCGGCCAGCTTCCGCCCAGCCCCGCGCCTTCGAACCAGGCCAGCGGGTCGTCCTCGCCCGGCCCATGGATGTAGCGCCGCAGCATGTCGCCCGCGCCATCATATTCCGCCACCAGCTCGTCGCCCGAATAGAGGAAGCGGGTGGTGCCGGTAGTGGGGCTGTAGGTCTCGTAGAGACGGCCCAGCGGGTCCCAGGTCAGCTGCACGCCGCTTGAGGCCACCACCAGCCGGTTCTCGGCGTCATAGGTATAGGCCGTGCTCCCGCTCGCCGTCAGGTTGCCGTTCGAATCATAGCCGAAGCTCGTGCCCCCGGCAGAGCCATATTGGTTGAGCCCGTTGACCGTATAAGCGCGGTTGGCGTTCGCATAGCCGGTGAAGCCATAGGCGTCGTTGTTGCGTGAGCGGCTCGTGATCTGGCTGGCCGGATTATAGCCCAGCACCGTGTTAACGCTGCCCGCCCCGCTACCGGTCAGCACCTCGTTCTGCCCTGTCAGCCGGTCGATGCCGTCATAGGCATAATAGGTCCAGCTGCCGGATCCGTTCATATTGAGCCTGCCGGCCGTATCGTAGATGCGCGTCAACAGGTTGGTGGCCGCATTCACTCCGGCCGTATCCAGCCGGTTCAGCCCGTCATAATGATAGCCGGCATAGTTGCCGTCCGGGAATGTCACTCGTGTCCGGTTGCCATCGGCGTCGTATAGATAGCCCAGCGTCCGGCTCACGCCGCCCATGCTGGTGGTGCTCGACGTGATCCGCCCGAACCCGTCATAGCCGTTGGTCACCGCATCCGCGCCGCTCGCGCTGTCGAACCGCGCCGCCGTCTGCAGGCCGCGCAGATCGTAGCTGTAATAGACGCTGCGCGCCATCGTCGCGGGCACATTGGTGCAGGCGTAGCCCGCGACACATGCCGTCGGCACAGTCTTCGCCGTCATCCGGTTGAGCGCGTCGAAGGTATAGCCGAACACTCGCCCGTCACGCTTCCTTAAGGAGGTGCGATTGCCGTTGAGGTCATAGCCATATTCCTCGCGGTCATTGGTGTTGACCGCGCCCGACGTTGCCAGCGCACTGGCGGGCGTGGAGCCGTCATAGCCGCCCGGCACGCCCGTCGAGGGGAATTGCCATTGAACTTGCCTATCATAGGCATCGTAGACCAGCCGCGCCTTGTTGCCATTGGCGTCTACGACATATTCCTGCTTGCCGTTCGCCGTGTAGCTGTACGTCGTATAGGCCTGCTCGATGCTCGTTCCTACCGCCTTGCGTACCTGCAGTAGCTGGCCGGTCGCGTCATAGACATTCTTCGTGATCCGGTCCGGGCCCTGGCTGCCCTGCGCCCCCAGCGTGCAGGCGCTTGCCGGCAGGCTCCCGAAGGCTGCAGGGTTCATCCGCACCGCCGCGCATTCCAGCCTGCCCGCTGTGTCATAGCTGTACTGCGTGACCTGATAGGTGACGCCGCCCGATGAAACATCCTCGCGGATCTTGCGATCCATCGCGTCGTATGCCGTATCGGTCTGCTGCGCGATCGTGAACGTCGTGTACAAACTCCAATCGGCCGGCTTGATGTCCTCGGACATCCACGCGGTGAGTTCGCCTTTCTCGACCCGTATAAGCCTGCCAGCGACATCATAGCTGTTGCGCACGGCAAGGTGGTGCAGCGGCCCGGCGCCGTCCGGATCGGGCGCAATCGTGCCGGTAATGCGCTGCGCGCCATCATAGCGCGTGGCACTGGTGAAATCGGAAGGGGCGGCCTGCGCGAACGCCGCAGCTGGCACAAGGGTCGAGGAGGCCAGCAGCCCCAGCAGCAAACGGCTCATACTATCCCCCTTTAGTAACAGGCTGCCAACCCGGCGCGCGGGCTCGTTTCCCAGATCTTGCTGCCGTCACGGTCATAGCCGTAACAGGTGCGCAGGCTGCGAATGACGCCGTCAGAATCCTGCGCAGTGACCGTCTTGCCCCGAAGCAGGAGATTGTTGCCGGTCGAACCCGTGCTGGGTCCATAGTCGTAACTGACGATTATTTCGTCCGCCGCGCCGCCGGCGCATGCGTTGCCCGTTGTCGCCGTCGCGCGGCAGCTGCGCTCCTCAGTCAGCACCCAAACCGCAGTCGCGGCCTGGACGAAGCTGCCGCCAGCGTTCTTGATCCACGCGTAGCGCTGCGCATAGGCATAGCGCTTGACTGCCTGGATTCCGTTTGCATCCGCCGGCCCAGTTTCGGTCAGCACGCCGCCATGTGCGCCGTCATAGGTGTAGTCCGTGCGCTTGCCATTGGCATCGATGACATAGTCAGGCTTGTTGCACGAAACGGGGTTTGCGCAAGTTGCCGGGAAACTTGCTGACGATGCGATATCCGCAAGGCCGGATCCCGGCTTGGCGCGGATTTTCTTCGTTACGAGATTTCCACGGGTATCGTAGCTGTAGGTGCCGCCATTTCCCTCCGGAACAGTTGTCGAGGCGACAAGGGCCGGCTCGCCCAGAAGGCTAGCGCCTCCGGTATAGGTGGCCGCCTGGACTGCCGATAGTTCGTCCGTGATGGAAAGCGCGGATCCGGAATCGTTCAGTTGAACAGTCTTCGTGCCTTTGGGCCCCGTAGTCGACGTCGTCGTCCGATACCCCATCGGATCCGGGCAAATCGGATTCGCCTCGAATGAATATGTGTATACCTCACCGGTGGCGGTTTCCTGCCGTATCACCTGGTCCATCCATCGCATCCCGGGAGGATCGGTTGGCTTGGACGGGTCCCGCCGGCAGATATTATAAGTATTGTTGATTACGCACGGCCCCGCGGCAGATTTTCTTATGCACGCGAGATGAGAGCGCGTATCATATTCATAATATGTGGTATTTCCGTCCGGCTTGTTGACACTCGTCAGAACCTGAGCGCCCGCCGCAGCTCCGTAATTATACGTCACCTGACGGGAATTTTGCGGACATGTCGATGAGGCGTTCACATAATCCGATGCCAGATTCACAACGCAAATTCTCAACGAATTGGTGCCATTCAAATTGTAATTGAAAAGCACCGCATACCCACGGTTATTTGTGATAATCTGGGGCCGATTGCTGGCATCATATGTGTAGGTGGCTATGGTGCCATCGGCGGCAGTCCAAGTTTGAACCCGCAAGCCCTGCGTGCGCGAGCCAAAATACAGGCGCGAGCCATCGGAATCCCTAAGTGTGTGATGCCCATCCTGCTCGGTGCCCGAAAACTCCAGGGTGGCCCCGCCCCAATAGGCGGGCCGATAGGTGCCTATGAACCCACCTGTCGGGCTCGAGGTGCCTCCAAGAAACGCAAGCGATTTAGCGCCATATACTATGTTGTATACATATGGCTGCTTGCCATTCGGATACGTGAACCCCTGCGTGATGTAATTATCTATCTTTCTGTTGTTGATGGCCGCGTCCAATGTGAGCGTCCACCCTTGCGAACCAAGTTCGGGAGAGGTGTTGCCGCCAATACTGCTTGTGTACTGCCGGGAAACATCGAGAGAGGCTGGGAACGGCCCGCTCCCGATAGAAAGATCCTTCTCTTCATATGAATATGCGCCAGTAGAGAAGCTAACCCCTGCCTCCGATCGCGTGTCTATGCGCGGCGGCGTGCCATCGCTTTGCATCTGCGCGAACGCTGATTGTGGCATCAACGCAAATGCAGCTACGAAAGATTGTAAGTAAATGACCCTACGCATCATCATGATTCCACCCGTGATAGCGATGAAATGAGGTTCCCGTTTCGCAAATGCGTCGCATCGCTTTCAGGAATGGAAAATTTGAGCATACGGATTTCGTGCTCGCCGCCGACTTAAACGCGGGGAGGGCGCTCGGTACGTGAGCAGTATCAGGGTGCCCCGGTGACGTTCACATTCGTCCGGTTGCCAGCCTTGTCGTAGCTGTAGTTGCTGGCGACGCCGTTGTTCACGCCGCCCTCCTGCTCGACCTTCACCAGCCGACCAAGGGCGTCATAGGTGTAGTTCGTTGTTTCGTTCGCCGGGGAGGGCGGTGCGGCCGTGGCAGCCAGCGCTACCAGCCCCAGCAGAATTGCTGCGGACATTGTCAAAACATGCCTGCCGTTACGCATCACTTCTCCCGCCGAAACCAACTCCCCGACATGCATATCCAAATGCCGGCGAACCACTGCCCCGGTACCATATCGGCATGCGCTATTTAGTCTACGGCCAAATGAGTCGGCTGACTGTCATCCGTAACGCCTTCCGAGCGCCGCGAGGGAGCGCCGCCAATTCGAGAGGAGGCCGACATTGTGCCGAAGCGATGCTGCGAGGCCGATGAAGGAGGGTCTGCACCGACTACAAGCTGCCAGTCCGCAACCGGCCCAGTATCGGTCACTCGACACCCAACGAGCGTCTGCGGTCACCGAAGGACCCCTCTGAGGCATCCTTATTTTGGATATGAGGCGGTCTTAATTGGGTACGACAAAGTCATGTTGTACCCAGATAAGACCGCCTCAAGAAAATGGCGGAAAACTGCGAGAGGCAGTTTTCCGTCTATGCGCCGTACCCGTCTAACAGTGCCTCAAAATCGCAATTCCGCGGGTAACGCTGCCTCAGAAATACACTGCGCAAGAATCCCTTTCATCTCAGTTGGTTGCTTGAGGCCCGGTAGCAGCGACATCGGACTTCTCGCAATCTAAGCTATCTCTACCCTTGCAATCTTCCCCCGTCGGATCGGTATTGTTCATCGGATCATCGCCGACATAGGCATAGAGGTTGACCTGATCCTCATACCCGATGGGATCGGTCTGGAGGAAGCGTCCGATGGTGGGGGAGTAGATGCGGGCCTTGTAGTGGTACATGCGCAGCTCGGGGATCCAGGCCTGGCCGGTGTACTGGAACCGGCCCATGTTGCCCGCCCCCGGGGATACCATATTCGTCATAGCTGTTGATCGCGAGCTTGGGAGACGGTCGACCAGCTCATCGAAATGCGTCGCTACTAGGAGTCGTTCGGGGTCGATAGACCCCTCTGCCTGAAGACGACCGCAGAGTATCACGCGTTCGCAGTCTATGTGCTGTCGCAGTCCGCGCTGGGCAAAGCCGGTGCGAAGTATCTGAAGAAGACTGACCCCAACCTCAAACGGCTGCGGCAATCGCTATGTGCCGCATGGCAGACTTCGAAGGCGGGCCTGACAAAGAAAGTCGATGGGGAAACTGCTGACCAGTTCGCCAAAATTCTGAGCAACGCAGGTATCCTGTGCAATCGGCGAGACGTTGATAATGCACGATCCGCGTTCAAACCTAAGAACTGCCCGAAAACTCCTGCCGTTATTTTGGCGATCGATAAACTCCGCATAGCGATTCCGACACTGGAGATCGACGCAATAGCTTCTCACAGCGAGGGGATCGATATCCTTTCCGCACTCGATAATCCGCATATCGCCGGACGAGAAATCTGACCCGCGCGCGATTCTTAAGTACCTGATTCAAAAGCTACTTGATGCCCCATCAAACCGTGTGGTCAAATACCTAGTTATCATACCAATCGGTTCTAATGAGGTCATCACTTATGTCCGACACCACAATATAAGAGCTTTCATAAGATATAGTGTCTGAATGTTTGTGGCATAACCATGCATCATAATCATACCCAAAAGAAAAAAATCTACATCCACTACCTCGAAGTATTGCCGATATATTATCTCTTATAGCCATATCAACAATGCTAAAAATATCCTTTGCCGCCACTCGCGAACCGATGCCAAAATGCCCTGAGCGGTCACACGGCTTTATCACCTGATATTTTGTGATGACTACGTGCGCTTCCTCATTGTCAATTAAAAATGCCTCCAGAAACTTCGACAAAGCATGAATGTAGTTACGCTCCATATTACTATCGATCGTAAGATCAGAATATTCACAAGACGGAGCTATATTTATCAGCCGCAAAATTAAGGCCCTATTGGATCGAGGAACCTATCAAAAGTCCCTGCTCTTGTTTCTTTTGAGTTTAAGCCGTCTGGCGTGTAGGCGCCTTTCCAAGCCCCTCCGTTATGCGTCGTTCCGGTAGCTTGAGCCGGCCTGTCTCTCGTATAGTACATTCCGCTCTTAGGATCATGCCATATTTTAGCCCCGCCTTTCGATATTTGACCCGTGTCAGTCCAACCCCGAGCCCTCGCATCTCTCGACGCATCAGTGTCGGTAAGATAGGGCTGCCTCGGATTGATTCTAGTAAATTGAACCCCGATTCCTGTAGTTCTTTTGATGGCTGAAACCACATTGTTTTCTACATTCTGATCGCGAGTGGTCTGACCATCAACAGTTACGGAGCCTGCCTTTTTGCCGTTTCGTGTGAATGTTATTTTTG
The DNA here is from genome assembly GCA_030014275.1 of Clariallabes melas. Lineage (NCBI taxonomy): Eukaryota > Metazoa > Chordata > Actinopteri > Siluriformes > Clariidae > Clariallabes > Clariallabes melas. Next base: position 25,584 of record JAQMYI010042232.1, on the reverse strand, counting down.
TATTTTTATCATCAGTAGGTGATGCGTGGCATTTGATAGTGGTGACCTCTCTACTTCCACTCGCAACTATGGTGACGTCACAAGTTACCTTGTCTTGGCCGCTCGGATCGCGCCCGTTGACTGGATCATTCCCCACGTACGCATAGAGGTTGATCTGGTCCTCATATCCGATGGGATCGGTCTGCAGGAACCGCCCGAGGGTGGGCGAGTAGATGCGGGCCTTGTAGTGGTACATGCCCAGTTCGGGGATCCAGGCCTGGCCGGTATATTGGAACCGACCCATGTTGCCCGTCGCCGGGATACCATATTCGTCATAGCTGTTGATCGCGAGCTTGTTGCCGCCGGCATCGGCGACCGACACGATCGAGCCCTGATGATCGACCTGCATGCTGCGCAGGTCGGCGAGCGATGCCCCCTCATACCAGAGCATCGGATCGTCTTCGCCGACACTGTGCACATAGCGCCGCAGCAGATTGCCCGATCCGTCATATTCGACCGTGAGCTGGTCGCCGTCATAGAGGAAGCGCGTATCGCTCACCCCAGCCCGATAGACCTGGTAGAGCCGGCCGAGCGGGTCATAGATCAGGTTCACGCCCGCCGAGTTCGCCACCAGCCGGTTCTCGGCGTCATAGGCGTAATTGGTGGTGCCATCCGAGATCAGGTTGCCATTGGCATCATAGCCGAAGCCGGTGCCGGCCACGCTCGCATATTGGTTGAGCCCGTTCGGCGCATAGCCCCGATTGACGTTCACGAAGCCCGTGAACGCATAGGCATCGTTGGACCGCGTCCTGCCGACGATCTGATTGGCTGGATTATAGCCGAGAGACGTCGTCACGTCATAGGCCGAGCCGGCCAGGTCATGGGTGATGCTCGCCGGCCGCGAGATCGGGTCATAGCCATAGGTCGAGAAGACCGCCCCGCGCCACTCGCCCCAGCGGCGCCCCTGGCTGTCCCAGTCGAAATGCAGCCGCTGGTACAGGCCGCTTTCATAGGTGTCCGTCGGCCGGTCGAGGCCGTCATAGGCATAGGTGAAGACATTGCCGTCCGGATGGGTGATCCGCGTCCGGTTGCTGTCAGCATCATATTGATAGCTCAGGCTGCGGCTCACCCCGGCCATGCTCGTGGCGCTCGACGTGATCCGTCCGAACCCGTCATAGACCTGCGTCACCGCATCCGCGCCGCTTGCGCTGTCGAACCGGGCCGCCGTCTGCAGGCCGCGCAGGTCGTAGCCGTAATAGACGCTGCGCGTCGCCGGGGGGTTCACGCTGGTGCAGGCATAGCCCGCCACGCACGCCGTCGGCACGATCTTCGCCGTCATCCGGTTGAGCGCGTCGAAGGTATAGCCGAACACCCGGCCGTCACGCTTCCTCAGCGAGGTGCGGTTGCCGTTCGCGTCATAGCCATATTCCTCGCGGTCATTGGTGTTGACCGCGCCCGCCGTCGCCAGCGCATTGGCGGGCGTCGAGGGGTTGTAGCCACCCGGCGCACTCGTCGAGGGGAATTGCCACTGCACCTGGCGATCATATGCGTCATAGACCAGCCGGGCCTTGTTGCCGTTCGCATCGACGACATATTCCTGCTTGCCGTTCGGTGTGTAGCTGTACGTCGTATAGGCCTGCTCGAGGCTCGTCCCCACGGCCTTGCGTACCTGGAGCAACTGGTCCGCCGCGTCATAGACGTTCTTCGTGATCCGGTCCGGGCCCTGGCTCCCTTCCGTCCCCAACGCGCAGGCGCTTGCCGGCAGGCTTCCGAACACCGCCGGATTCATCCGTACCGCCGTGCAATCGAGACGCTCCATTGCATCGTAACTATATTGGGTCACGCTGTGTATTGTCTGCGCGTCGGCGGTAGCCGAAATGCACCCTGCTGCCGCAAGCGCCAAGCCAGCGCATGTGTTCGTTTGAAGCTTGTGTCCTAACGACATCTCAAAACCCCTAAGAACCGGTTCCGCAAATCATGAGGGAGCGGAAAAAAACTAAGGCGTGACGACTTCCTTCTTCAGGGCAGCGCCGGTGACGGGGTCATATGTGACGCGGTCGAAGCGATTTACCGTGAAATCCGAACCATCGACATTCTGACCGGAGCCATATTCCGTCCTGATCTCATTGCCGTCGGCATCATAGACATGGCGCACCATCGTTCTCGGCAGTGGGCCCGCACCGTCCGGATCCGGAGAAATCTCGAAGACCTTCCGCCGTAACCGGTCATAGGTCACGTAGCTCGTTTCATCCACGTCGGTCCGCGGACCTTTCATGGATGTCACGTTCCCCGCATAGTCATAGGTGTAGGAAGTCACATAAGATTGACTGCCATCGCCCAGCGAATCTGTCTTTGACGTCAGGAAGAGATTGTTGCTGTTGTAGCTGAACTCGGTCACCCGTTCGGCGGAGGTTCCCACGCAGGAAGCCGGATTGGACGGCAAAGCGCTGATGCACTCGGAAGCGCGAGCGAGCCGCCAGACGGGCGGCCCGTTCACCAGCTGCCCGCTTGCGTTCAGTGTCTTCGGATAGAGCTGCGCATAGGTATAGCGCTTTTGCGGCCGCACCCCGTTATCGTCCGCCGGAAGGGTCTCGGTCAGGATTCCGCCATGAGCAGGATCATAGGTGAAATCGGTCTGGTTGCCTTTGGGGTCTCGAATATAGTTCGGCTTGTTGCACACTCGGTATGTCGGCACCGTGCAACTGCTTGCCAGGCCGACCGTCGTGGTCAACGCGGCACCTCCACCAGCCGGAAGCAAGGAGGAACTCGACACCGCTCCATGGGCGTAGCTGTAGCTGACCCCGCTCCCGTCGGGGCGGGTGATATTCGACAATCGCGAAAGTCGCGCATAGCCGGGGATGCCGTAAAAATAGCCTTCCTGGCCGGAATATCCGAAAGCCACCGTTCGTCCTAGCCCGTCCGTTTGGGACTGAAGAAGGCCGAATCGAACCACAAAGCTCTCGGTCGACCCGTCGGGGTTGGATACCGTGCCCTGATATCGCTCCGGCACGTAATTGTAGTTATCGTAAGTAACCGAATAGGAGGTGGTCGTGTTCTTTGTCACTTGGAATGACAAGGAGGGAAAGGCCCCTTGTGGCGTGGAGAAACCGCCATTGACCCCTCGAAAGGAGCTATATGGGGGCAAGGTCATCCCTCCATATTGAACGGCGCCGCCATTTGGTTTGGTTACGGTCACCCCCCACGGCGACGAGGTCGTGTTCACCGTGGCAATAGGTACAGCGTTATTGACCAGCGTCAGCCCTCCCCCGGCTGCAGGGTTTCTGACAGAAGAAAAAGACGCAGCGCTGAAGCTGCGGCTCGCTGTGGTGGGATCTGCATATTCAGCGCTGGTATTGACCGCATATAGCGTGCCGCCACCGGCCGCTAAATCGCCTATGGGCAGCATTGCCCCCGGATTCGCTCCACCGGTTGGTGTGACGGATGATAAGTAGATTCGATATCCTAGAGAGCTATCGATGGCGTTCCATTTTGTCGGCCCGGGGTTTCCTCCCACGGCGTAATTCACTTCGCCATAGTTGGCATAAATGTAGGATATTTCTTCTCCGTCCGGCATCACGGTCTTCGTTGGCCAAGCATATGCCAGGTGGTCAGCCGTAAGCGTGTTGGTGTACCAGTTTCGAAGATTGAGATCATATGACACGGACGGCATCCGGAAATCCGTGCGGGTTCCATCGTTCGCCAGATAGAGCGAGCAAGTTCCTCCCGAATGCATCGAGTAGGCGCGCCCAGAACAGACGAGCATAGCGCCGTCGTCATTGTAATCGGAATACGTGTCGGAGCTCGAAGTACCGGTCGAAGTGCCCCACGGCGAAAAAGTCCAGGCGACATGCCCTATAGGCGGGAATCCCGGATAGTAAGTCTGCGATATAGTTCCCAGCGCGAACACGTGCACCGAGCCACGCGCTGCAACCCGCATGACCATGAAACCGCCGCCATAGATCGTGACGCGCTCGATCTGTATGTAGGATGCATGATTGATTACGCCACCAGAGTCATACCCCGCTTTCATTCCACTGAACTGGTTCCCGATATCGATCGACTCATAGTACAGATTCGAAATCGTTCCCGAACTACGATCGACGCCCGAGCGGTCAACCGTCGGCTGCATTGCAGGAAGGGGAGGTAAGACCGAAGGCGTCGCGGTCTGAGCAACGGCCTGTCCGCAAATGCCGGCCACAAACCCCATGCCGAGCAACGGCGTAGCCAAGCCCATGGGAAACTTCATTGGCAACTCCAGCAGTATCGGTGGAACTTAGTCGCTGCGGTGGCGTGACGCGCTGAAGGGCGGCCTCTCCAGGCGCGGGATCCCTCAGGGTGCCCCGGTGACGTTGACGTTGGTCCGGTTGCCGGCCTTGTCGTAGCTGTAGTTGCTGGCGACGCCGTTGTTCACGCCGCCTGCCTGCTCGACCTTCACCAGCCGGCCCAGCGCGTCATAGCTGTAGTTCGTCGTTTCGTTGGCCGGAGGTGGCGGCGATGCCGTCGCGGCCAGCGCCCCCAGCCCCAGCAGAATCGCCGTGGACATCGTCAAGACATGCCTAACCTGACGCATCGCTTCCCCCTTCGAAACGATCTCCCGGCATGCGCATCGATCCCGGGTGGAAACATCGCTCCCAGCCAGAATATCGACGCGTATCCCTTAGTCCGCAACCGAAATGAACAAGCCCCGCAACGGATGACACCGTTCCGGGGCAAATGCGATGCAAGCCCTTGCCAAAGGCCAGCTCAAGACGCGTGGGTGCGCATCCTATACGCCCCAATTGCTGACACTAGAGACTGATGTGCCGGGCGTCCGCTATTGGGCCGATTGTGTTGAAAGAGGCGGTGCGAGGGGCCGTCCGGACTGTATCGCCGATTTGAAGAGCGAGCTCCGACGGATCATGCCGGCAGCGGCTGAGCGGACATCGGGATGATCTTGGCCAGCTTGCGGAGGTTCTGGGCGGTGGCAGCGAGGTGGAACTCGTCTCTTGCGCCATTGGGTCCGCGCAGGCGCAAGCGATCCAGCTTCAGGATGCGCTTGAGGTGGGCGAACAGCATCTCGACCTTCTTTCGCTGGCGGCGTGAGACGAGATACGCGTCGGTGGCGGCGATATCGCGGGCGAGGTCTCGCGCCCCTTCGTGGATCGATCGGGTGACCTTGCGGGCGGGCATGTTGGGCGTGCATTGCTGCCGGAAGGAGCAGCCCTGGCAGTCCGGCTGGCGCGCGCGAAGTGGATCGATCCGTCCTTGTCGACGCCGCTGGTCGTCGCCCAGGCCGCACGCCGGCCGGTCGATGACGAAAGAACGGTCGAGCGCGGGTAGATGGTCGGGATCGTTCAGAGTGCGGACGCGACTCATGCTACTTCTTCTTGTTGTGCCGCCGGGAAGACGATACCGCTGGCGAAATGGGCGGCTATCGCGCCGAGGATCTGCGCGGCGACGAACGCCGGCACGCAGGACGGGGCGATACCGGCGAAGCTGTCGCTCAGCGATCGGGCGACGGTGATGGCGGGGTTGGCGAAGCTGGTGGAAGAAGTGAACCAGTAGGCAGCCACGATATAGAGCGCGACGCTGGTCGAGATGCAATCGGAGCGCATTCGCATAGTCCCGATGATCGTCAGGAGCAGCCCAAAGGTCGCCACAGCCTCTCCGTCCCACTGACCCCAGCCATAGTGCAGCTTCGTCGACAATTGCAGGATGGGCAGGTCGAACATCAGATGCGCCAGCCACACGCCAATGATGCCGCCCGCAAGCTGTGCGATGATATAGGCCAGCGCGGCGTCAGTGCGGATGTGTCCACGCAAGCGCATGACGAGCGTGACGGCGGGGTTCATGTGGGCGCCCGACACAGGCCCGAGCATCGTGACCAGCACGAACAGAATTGCCCCCGTTGCCAGCGTGTTTCCTAGAAGGGCAACAGCAGCATTCCCGCCGGCCAGACGCTCCGCCATGATCCCGGAGCCGATGACGGTCGCGAAAAGGAGTAGACTGCCGAGCGCCTCAGCGAGAACGGCGCGGTGGTTCACGCCGGATGCGTGCGATTGCTGGCAGCATCGACGACCTGCTCGCCGTCCTCCTTGGCAAAGGCGCCTTGCTGCGGGTCCGGGAGGATGTCGAGGACTGCTTCAGACGGCCGGCACAGCTTCACGCCGAGCGGCGTCACCACCAGCGGCCGGTTGATGAGGATCGGGTGCTCCATCATCGCGTCAACCAGTGCCTCGTCGCTCAGGCGCGCGTCGCCCAGCCCGAGATCGGCGAAGGGTGTGCCCTTCTCGCGAAGCAGTTGGCGTGGCGTCAGGCCCGCGCGCTCGATCATCTCGATCAGTAGAGCCCGCACCGGCGGCGTCTTCAGATACTCGACGACGTGCGGCTCGACGCCCGAGTTGCGAATGAGGGCGAGCGTGTTGCGCGACGTGCCACAGGCGGGATTGTGGTAGATGACGATGTCGGTCACGGGCGATCCTTCAGCAGCAGGTGAGCTCGGCAAGCAGCGGCTCGCACAGTTCGGAGCGACCGCCGCAACAGTCCTTGGCAAGGAAGGTCATCAGCGCGACCAACGTCGATACGTTGGCGCGCTGTATCTGTTGGCGCCCGCGCTTTTCGGCAGTCACGAGGCCGACCCTCGCCATCACGGCGAGATGGGTGGAAAAGGTGCTTTGGCCCAAGCCGCTTGCCTCGACCAACGCGCCGGTCGGCAAACCTTCGGGCTCGTGCCGGATCAGCAGCCGAAAGGCATCAAGCCGCGTGGGATGTGCAAGCGCCGCCAAAGCCGCAATGGCAGAATCGTTCTCCATGCATCGGAATTACCCGATACTTCTCCTGATGGCAATAAGCATCGACTTTTCCCGATGTAACGAGCGGCCGCTTTCGAGATCGGCGATCATTCCCGTGAACTTGGCGGCCGCCAAGCCAGGGCCAGCGGCTTAGGCGGCGATTTGGTAGGGTTACAATGCAAAGGCGCGCTCCACTGGACCGCGTCGTTCAGTTCAGCCGGCGGGGTTGTCGGATATACAAGTGCTTGTATATTCCGCTCATGACTAGGCCTGCCACCTTGGGCACACTTCTTCGCAGGCTGATCGATCAGCTCGATGGCGCCGTCGAACGGGCCTATGCGGATGCGGGCCTTGACTATCGGCCACGCTTCACACCGATCGTCCGCGCGCTGACAGCCGAAGGCCCACTGACGATCCGCGCGTTATCACGAAGGATCGGGGTGACACATTCGGCGACCGGCCAGACAGCGAATGAAATGGAGCGCCGGGGATTGGTGACCTTCGCCGCGGGCACCGATGCACGAGAACGCATCGTCACGCTTACCGCGCATACGGAAGCCATCCTGCCGGAGCTCACGCAGCTCTGGGTCGCCACCGAAGCCGCGGCACGCACGCTCGATGAGGAACTGGGTCAATCGCTCCCCGCCCTGATCGCCAGAGCGCTCGAACTGCTCGAATCCAGGCCATTCGACGAACGGCTGAGGGCTGCGATCGCCTCCCGACCATCCAAGCAATGAAAGGTCCAACCTCGATGTCGATTCGTCCTGTTGCGGCGTTCCTTCTGCTCGTGAGTTCCCCTGCCTGGGCACAATTGAGCGTTGCCGAAGGACCCATGGCGACCGTTCAGCCGCTTAGAGGCGAAGATCGCTCTGCCGCGATTGCCGAGATCACCAGGAAGCTGGAGGAACGCTACGTCTTCCCCGACCGGGTCGCTGCCATCCGCGCACGCCTCAAGGATGGAATGACTTCCGGACGATACGATATCGAGAACCCCCCGGCATTCGCCGGACGCGTGACCGAGGATCTTCGCGCGGCAAGCGGCGATCGCCACCTCTACCTGAACTATGCTCCCGGCCAGTTCGCTGCGGCCAGGGCAGGTGATGGGAAATCCGACAACCGCGCCCTCGAAGCATTCTGGGAACGCCGCGCGCGCCGGGACAATCAGGGCCTCGGCGAAACGAGAATCCTCCCTGGCAATATTCGCTACCTGCGTATCACCGCCTTCGAATGGGTCCAGGATCAGACCGGCGTCGCCTATGATGCCGCGATGCGTTTCCTGCGCGACGGCGATGCGATCGTCATCGATCTTCGGGGCAATGGCGGCGGCTCGCACGCGGCCGTTCGCTATCTCCTCAGCCATTTCATGGGTGCCGACGAACTCGACATCACCTTCCTCCAGGCTGGCAAGGATCCCGTCCAATCGCGCACCTTGGATTATCTTCCGGCGGGTCGCCTGAAGGGGAAGCCGCTCTATGTGCTGATCAGCGACCAGGTTGGATCCGCGGCGGAGGCGTTCGCTTACGACGTCCAGCAATTTCGCCTTGGAACCCTGGTTGGCGCAACCACCGCAGGGGCGGCGAACAACAATGAATTTTCGCCGGTCGCGCCGGGTTTCATGCTGAGCCTATCCTATGGGCGGCCGGTGCACCCGGTGTCGAAGACGAATTGGGAAGGCGTTGGCGTGAAGCCCGATGTCGCGACGGATCCCGATCGAGCGCTCGATCTCGCACAGTCCCTGGCCCTCGCCGCCTTGCTCGATCGGAGCGGCTCGGACGCCGGTGACCGGGCGGAATGGGAATGGGCACGTCCCGCAGTCGATGCCCGGGTGAACCCGCCCCGGCTCCAACCGGCTGCGATGCGGCAGCTGGCTGGCCGATATGGCAGCCAACGCATCCTCTGGAGCGGCGGCGCGCTTCATCTGGCCCGGAAGAATGGGAAAATGGCGCGGCTCATTCCCCTGACGAAGGACGGGCTGTTCGGCGTCGAAGGGTATGACGATCATCTCCATATCCGCCTGACCGGAGAGGTGATGGAACTGCAATGGAGCGACGAGGCCGCGGCCACGCGCCTGCCCAGATCCAAGGACTAGGACTGGCGCGCCTGCCGCCAAATCTGAGCGAACCGCCACGTCGCCGATAGCGCCACTTGTCGTACCTGACCGGCTCGTTGCGCGATCGCCGGCCTGGGATACAGGGTTGGATGCCCTTGGCGTGTCGCGGAACCAGTCAGCGTCGTAGCCGCGATCACCGAGCAGCTACTGCGCCTTGGGCATTTCCTCGAGGAGGGCCGCCGCGCCGGTGTAGTCGCTGTGTCGTACCCAGTTATCCATGAGGTACCGCTCCTCAGCCTCGGTCGCGACGCCGATCCATGGGGATCGAGTATCGCGGTCGCCCAAGCTAACCCGCATTTCTCTGATTCCAGATTTTGCGGGTTAATCAAGGTAATCGTCCATCATGATCGTGGTGGAATAGAACAAGGTTATTTCTTCGACAGCGCCGACGGCAATTCCGGCAGGTCGGGCCCATTCGACTGGCGCATGGCTGAAGCCATCGAGCGAGCAGAGTGGTTCGCAAGGGCTCATGGCAATCGTCCGAACGGCGCGGTTTCGACATAGCCAGCGGCTGGAGATGGCGGACAAGGGATTGTCGGGACTTCAGGCTGTTAGATGTTCAGTCCGCGCACCGTTGAGAAGATCATCTCGGACGTCGGGGACGAGCTCGCGTGGAGTTTCCAGGGGTGCGCCGAGCCTATAGAGAAGCGCGATCCGCCGATCGGCTTGCTGAAGTGCGAGGATATCGGAGAGGGGGCCGGCGCTTGAGCGTGTGGATGGATATGAATGAACCGCCGCTGGTCGTTATTTAGACGAACTGAGGCCGTTCGCGCCGGCCGATGTACGGCCGCGAGCTCTACGGGCCCGGCGTCGCGCGGCGATCGCCTTGGAGTAGAACCAGCTGGCAATCGCAAAGACGATCCCGATGCCCAGGCCCAGCAGCATCAGCGATCCGTCATCGGCCTGTCCCTTTGCCACGAGGTGCTTCGCGGAGAGATAGCCGGGGGCAAATAGCGCTGGGACCCACAGCGTGGCGGAGAAGACGTTGGCGAGTTGAAACGAGCGTGCCGGCATCCGCGTGACGCCCGCGACCAGCGGGACGACCGCTCGCAGCGGACCGAGGAAACGCCCCGCAAAGACGGCGAAGAAGCCAAACCGACGGAAGAAGAGGCGAGCTTGCGCAACGGCGGTGCGGTGTTCGCGCAACGGCCAATGCCGATAGGCCGTGGGACCGAGGCGGTCGCCGATGTAATAGGACACCCAGTCGCCAAGCACCGCGCCGGCGATCGCGGCGAGCAGGATTGACACCGGATCGAGCTTACCGGTGGCAAGCAGGCCGCCGGCTGCGATCATCAGCGAGGTGGCGGGGATGAACAGCCCCACCAGCACAAGCGACTCGCCAAAGCACAGAAGGCCAATGACCAGCGGCGCCCAGCCGGCATTCTCCGTGATGATCCTGGTCGCCGATGCCGCCAGCTCTTCCACGCCAAAACTCCGAAACCAATGATCTCGCCTATTCGCAGAGACAGGCTGAACGAAGCCTCTACAGCAGCGGTTGCGACGGGGCTCGCAACTTGAGCGCGGTTCGATCCGCCATCAGCTGTTTATCAGCAAGCATGTGTACGGCGAATGCGGGCCACCCCTGGAAGCCCGTTGTATCCATTCTCGCTGGGCAGATTCATGAAGACCATTCTCTATTCGGGATTATCGCTTGCGCTCGGTTCGTTGTCTGCTGTTCCCGCCCAGGCAGATCAAACCCGCGACGATAAGCGACAAGAAACTGACCGGAAGCAGATCCCTGAAAAGGACCGGAATGAGGCGTCTGAAGAAGAGTGGAATGGGGCGCCCGTGGAGATCGTCGTCACCGGAAGCACACCTCTTCTCGGTAGCGGACTCGATGCCAACAAGGTGCCCAATGCCGCCTATGTCTTCAGCCGGCGGGATCTCAGTCGTACCGGGGAGCCGAGCCTGATCGGCACGCTCGATAGCTGGGCAGGCAGCATCAACATGAACGCCACGATCGGCAATCCGAACCAGCCCGACGTGCAATTCCGTGGTTTCACGGCATCGCCTTTACAGGGGCTGCCGCAGGGGCTCGCAGTCTATCAGAATGGGATACGGATCAACGAAGCCTTTGGCGACACGGTCAATTGGGATCTGATCCCGATGGTCGCGATGGATTCGATGAATCTCACCAGTTCCAACCCCGTCTTCGGCTTCAATGCACTGGGCGGCGCCGTGGCTTTGGAAATGAAAAACGGCCGGACGTGGCAAGGCGCCGCCGCCGAGGCATCGACCGGCTCGTTCGGCCGGCTGAACGCCTCCGCAGAAATCGGGAAGCGCTGGGATGACTGGAGCATCTATGCCGCCGTCAGCCGCATGGGCGATAGCGGGTGGCGCGAGCGCATGCCCTCGCGCGGCGTGCAGATCTATTCCGATATCGGTTACGATGCAGGTGGGACCAGCGCGCACCTGACGATCAACGCTGCCGACAATTATCTCGTCGGCACCGGGCCGACGCCCGAGGCATTGCTTGCGCTATATCCCCGCACCGCGCCCGGTCTGAACTATCCTGCCTATAACAAGAATCGCCTGTTCATGATCGCTGGCCAGATCAGTCAGGATTTGGGCAGTGACTGGCGATTGGACGGGCGGTTCTACACGCGCGCATTCCGCCAGCGATTGCTCAACGGCAATGTGACCAGTGCAAGCCCCTGTGCCGATGATCCTGGCTATTTCTGCTCGAGCGGCACGAACCACGCCGAATTTCCCCTTTATGATACCCGAGGGCGGCGCGTCCCTGTCAGCGCGGGCGGTGAATTTCCGGCCGAACTCGATTCAGCCAATACGCGCACCAACAGCCGCGGCGGATCGCTGATGCTGACGAACAACGCGCCGCTATTCGGCCACGGCAACCATCTCGTGATCGGAGGCAGCTTCGATCACGGCAACACGACATTTGCCGCGGGCGCGGAAATCGGCAGCTTCGATCTCGACCGCAATACGCACGGCAGCGGCCTTGAGGTCGATTCGCAAGGCGCGATCCGCCAGGTGCTCCTGCGCACCCGCAACCAATATGGCGGCTTCTACATCAGCGATACGTTCGACATCACCAAACGCCTCTCGCTAACCGTCAGCGCACGCTACAACATCGCCGATCTGCGCTTGCGCGATCAGCGCGGCAGCCTGCTCGATGGCGACCATCGTTTCACGCGCTTCAATCCCGGCGTGGGCGCGACCTGGCGCTTCCTGGACAGCACCACCGCTTACATCAACTATGCAGAAACCAATCGCGTGCCGACGGCGGCCGAACTCTCATGTGCCGATCCCGAGATACCCTGCACGATGGCGAGCTTCTTCATGTCCGATCCGCCGCTGGAACAGGTCGTGTCCCGCACCTGGGAAGGGGGCCTGCGTGGCGAGATTTCGACGGGTAGAAACGGGCGCATCAGCTGGAACGGCAGCGTTTTCCGTACCGTGAACAGCAACGATATCCTGGAAATCGCCAGCGGCATTCCCGGCCGCGGATATTTCCAGAACGCAGGGCGCACGCGCCGACAAGGTGTGGAGATCAACACAAGCTACAGGGACGGGAAATGGCGTCTGTTCGCCAACTACAGCCTGATTGACGCAACCTATCGCAGCCCGCTGACACTCAACAGTCCGTTCAACCCGTTTGCCGATGAAGACGGCGAGATTTTCGTGCAGGTCGGCAACTCCATTCCAGGTGTGCCGAAGCACCGGCTCAAGCTGGGTGTCGACCGGGTGCTGACCGACAAATGGTCGATCGGCGGATCGGTGCAAGCAGTCAGCAGCCAGGTCCTGTTCCAGGATCAAAGCAACCAGACGCCGCGCCTACCAGGCTATGCGGTCGCCAGCATTCACAGCGCCTATGCACTTGGCTCAGGTGTTCAACTGTTCGGCAGCGTCAATAATCTGTTCGATCGTCGCTATTCGGTTTACGGGACCTGGACCGACGCCTCCGGCGTACCGTTCCCGCAGCTGCCAGGTGGCGAGATCGGCGTCACCCGTGCTTTCGGCGCAGCTCCGCCTCGTGCCTTCGTCATTGGGATCAAGGTCAAACGATAACGCAGCGCCAGGCTGGGGCCAGGGGGTGCCCCGGCGATCGGAGAACGCATGATGCACTTGCTGCTGGTCGAAGACGATCCCGTAATGGCCGAAGGCATATGCCGTACCATGGCCGAGTCCGGACACACCATCGTTCATGTGGATTCCGCGGGATGTGCCCGGGATGCGATAGCAGTCGAGCCCTTCGACGCGGCGATCGTCGATATCGGCCTGCCTGACGAATCCGGCACCAGCCTGGTGTGCGGACTCCGGCGGACCGGCAGCAGGCTGCCCATCGTAATCGTCACGGCGCGGGATTCGGTTACCGACCGTATCGATGCGCTGGACCTCGGTGCGGATGATTATCTGGTCAAACCCTTCTCCCTGCTCGAACTGGCCGCGCGATGCCGGGCGGTGGTACGCCGGCTTGGCGCGGCCGCAAGTTCGCAACTGACCGTGGGCGCGCTCAGCCTCGATCTCGTGCATCGTACCGCAACTCTAGGGGGCTCGCCGATGCCATTGACCCCGCGGGAATGGGCCATTCTGGAATGCCTTGCACTGCGCGCGCACCGCGTGGTCTCTAAGGATCATTTGCTCACAATCATTAGTCCCTGGGACCGGGACATGACGATGAATAATGTCGAATCACTGATCTCGCGCCTGCGGGCAAAATTGGCTGGTCAGTCCAGCATCAGTACCCTGCGGGGTTTTGGATATCGGCTCGACGATGAACGATAGCGATCCTGGGCCGAATGCGAAGGCGAGCCCGCCCTATACGATCCGCCGCCGCTTGCTGCTTTGGCTGCTCCCGCCGCTTTGCATCGTGCTCGCGATCGGCGTCGCGCTCGATTATCACAACGGCATGGCTCCCCTGCGCCGCGCCTATGACCATACACTCGCCAATGCCACCAACGACATTGCCGCTGCGATCGAAGGCAAGGGGGACCTCGCCGATGCACGAGCCAGGCGGATACTGGCCTCCCTCGATGTCGGATTGGCGGATTACCGTAGCTACTATCGGCTCCGTAGCGTCGCGAACGGGGAGATGGCCGGACAGGCGGACCTTCCCGAAGCTTCGATCACCGCCCCCGTCAGCTTCGCAGATACGTTCTACCGAGGGCAGAAACTTCGGATCGCCAGCCGCAGGATCGATACCGGGGCCGGGCCGGTCATTGTGACCGTCGCGGAAACGACGCAAAAACATGATGCCGCGAGCTGGCGCATCGTGGGGAGCCTGTTGCTGACGGACGTGCTCCAACTTGGGGCCACCATCTTGTTCGTCTGGCTTGGCGTTCGGCAGGGACTTCGCCCGTTATCGCGGTTGCGCGAAGATATTTCTCAGCGCTCCCCGAGCACGCTTGAGCCACTTGATCCCGCGACCGTGCCGGAAGAGGTGCAGCCAATCGTTGCGGAACTGAACCGGCTCTTTGCCACCGTTCGCGAGAGCGCCCTTTCGCAGCAGCGCTTCCTTGCGGATGCCGCGCATCAGATCCGGACGCCGCTTGCTGGGCTGCGCGCGCGCGTGGAGTTGATGCATCGCAAGACAGCGGTTGATGCACAGCATCGCGATCTGGAGGTATTGCTTTCCAGTATCGACCGACTGAGCCACACCGCGCATCAGTTACTGGCGCTGGCGCGCGCTGACCCCAGTGCGCGCGCATCTATCGATTTCGTGCCGGTTGATCTTCTCTCGCTGACAGCTGATGTGGTCGAGCATCAGTTCGATCATGCGCTGGCACGCCGCATCGATCTCGGCCTGGATGCTGTTCCGATCAGCGTGACAGGCAGTCCATGGATGCTCCGCGAGCTGTTGCTCAATCTCGTCGATAATGCGCTCCGATACACCCCAGAAGGTGGCCAGGTGACGGTTCGCTGCGGTGCGCAAGGCGAGGGTGTTTTCCTCGCGGTCGAAGATGATGGGCCCGGCATACCTGTTGCTGAAAGGGCGCATGTCTGCAATCGCTTCTATCGTATGCCGGGATCGCCAGGGTCGGGATGCGGTCTCGGATTGTCGATTGTTGCCGAGGTGGCGCGTTTGCATATGGCCGATCTTCAAATAGGTGATGGGCTCAGTGGCCGTGGCACGCGCGTGAAAGTGCTATTCGGTGGAGGCTGAACTGACACTGCCTTCTTGGCGGTCCCTCGGTTTCTCATCCGGGCGTGATGCGAGTTCAGCCTGTATCCATATTCGGCTGGCGTCAGCCACCCAAGAGTCGTGTGAGGCCGGCTCTCACTATAGTCCCGCCGCCAGGCATTTGCCAACGAAGGAAGGCCGACTTGCGCCAGACGCTCGGTTGCGTCGGGCCAAGGTGTTTCCGGCCCTTGTAGTTTGCGCTCGGCGGCGTCCGGGCGGAACTTGCTCCGGTACGCCACAGGCCCATTCCACAACCAATGTCGCTGCCGACGAGGTGCGGATAGATGTGGCTGCGCGACCAGAACGCCACGCCAACGGCAATGCCCCGGCCGGCATGAAGGTCAGGCAGGCCGACGACAAGGTCGATACCCAGAAGCTTCGCGGTCTGGTGGAACTGATCGACCGCGGTTTGGTCGCCCCACTTTCCGCCCGATTTCGATGCGACAAAGCGCTATCCGGCGGTGGTGTCGAACCACTCCATCGGCAGTTGCAAGGAGCAAACCGCCGGCGATATTGCGTCCGCGTGATACGATCGGTGCCAAATGTTCTGACGACGGACGCCTCGCATCATCTGATCGCCTTTATGGGTTCACGGCCCAGTCAGCGAAATTCTCGTCGTGTGAAGATATGGCAGCACTCAAACTCGGTGACCAGCGCACAGCCTCGGAGTCAAACTCAACGAGGCGCTCAAGTGTGAGGTTGGAGAGGAATTCTTCATTCGATTGATCACCAACCCTAAGCATGTCTGCATGTAAAACGTAAAAAAGCGGCTCTGATAAACGCTGTACAACAGTATATCTCCATAACTCTCCACAGTTCTTAACGTTATAAACTATAGTAGAAACGTACATCATTTTGGTATCCACTTTCCAGATTGCATTCGAGCCTGCGTATTCGCCCTAGTTTGATCCGCCCATCTGGTAATTACGATCCCTTGTCCGTTCGTAATGACGACCCGCCCACCATTCACATATACGGTATGGCCTGTGTCAGCGTCTATAAACGTACGCCCTTCACGTACGACTCTATTCGGATCTCCCACCTCGCGATGGGTGTCGCCGGCGCGCGCCTCAAGACGACGCTGTATGGCATGATCTACTTCGCCAGTCAGCGTCTCGCGCGCTGCGTCCAGCCTCGACGCGGGGTTATTCTGGAATCCGTAGCCGGGCTGCCCCGGAGGCAATTCAAATCCGTTTGCGTCCGCTTGCGCTGCTTGCAGTCGCCCGGTGGAAGTGGGGTCGTTCATATTCCGCGTGTCCGGGATCCGAGCTCCGGCCGACCCTTCAGCAGGCCGCCAGACACCAGCGCGGGTTAAGGGGTCAGGATTGAGCCTCTGCGCCTCACGTTCAGCTTCCTCGCGCCCTTCTCTAGGATCGCGCTCCTCACATTCTGGGCACAGACCCGTGGCATCAGACTGATTTACCGGATCGTTCCCGACATATGCGTATAGGTTGATCTGATCCTTGTATCCGATCGGATCGGTCTGCATGAACCGCCCGAGCGTGGGCGAGTAGAACCGCGCTTTGTAGTACCAAAGGCCAAGCTGCGGCACCCAAAGCTGGCCGGTATAGCCGTAGCGACCGATATTACCTGCCGCGGGGATACCGTACTCGTCATAGGAATTGATTGCGATCAGCGCGCCCGTCGCATCCGCTATCGACACGATGGAGCCGTGTTCGTCGCCTTGGAGCGCGCGCGGACTGGCGGTTGCGCTGCCGTCGTACCAGATCAGCGGATTATCCCCGCCTGCACCCAGCACGTAACGCGCGGTCATACCGGTGCCGTTATAGTCTGCGATCCGCTGGTCGCCGGCATAAAGGTAAGTCTCGGTTGTTGTCGCATTCGCCACCGCGTACAGCCGCCCGAGCGGATCGTAGGTGAGCGCCGCCCCACCCACGCTCGCCACCAAGCGGTTCTCCGCATCGTAGGTAAACCCGCTTGTCCCATCCGAAACCAGATTGCCGTTCGAATCATAGCCGAAGCCGGACGTCGCGCCACTAACCGTCGTGTACTGGTTGAGTCCATTTACCGTATAGTCGCGGCTCACATTGAAGTAGCCGTTCCAAGCATACGCCGCGTTCGACCGCGCGCGTAAGGTATTCTGGCCCGCCGGGTTGTAGGCGAACGTAGTTGTAAGGTCCGCGCTCGTACCCGCCAGGTCGTCACTGAGGCTCGCCAGTCGCGACAGGCCATCATACCCAAAGGTCGTGGTTACGGCACCACGCGCCTCGCTCGCCTCGCGCCCAGCCACATCATAGGCCATCGCTGCAATCTGAATGCCATTCACGCTCACCGACGTCATCCGGTCGATCCCGTCGAGGCCGAGCGTGACCGTGGCGCCGTCCGGCCATGTGATTCTGCTGCGCGTTCCGTCCGGGCTATAGTCATAGCTGACTGTCCGGCTCACCCCGCCCATCGATACCGTCTGGGCGGTGAGCTGACCGAGCCCGTCATAGACATTGTCCACCGCATCGGCGCCGCTCGCCGAATCGAACCGGGCATAGGTTTGCAGGTTCCTGAGATCATAGCCGTAATAGACGTTGCGCACGGCGCTCGACGGCGGTGTCGTACATGCATACCCCGCAACGCACGCCCCGGGCACGGTCTTAACCGTCATTCGGTTGAGCGCGTCATACGTATAGGTAAACAGTCGCCCGTCGCGCTTGCGCAAACTCGTCCGATTACCGTTGGGATCGTAGGTATAGGCTTCGTAGTCGGCAGCGCTCACCGACCCTGTGGTCACCTTGTCGGGAAAGTTCCACTGCACGAGCCGGTCGAGCCCGTCATAGGTATACGCCGCCTTGTTCCCATTGGCATCGGTCACGCTCGCCTGGCTGCCATTAGGCGTATATGTATAAGTCACGTAATTCTGTTGCAGCGAGGTGCCCACGCCCTTTTGCACCTGAAGCAACTGCCCCGCGGCATCGTACACGTTCCGCGTGATCCGGTCAGGGCCGTCGCTGCCCGTTGTTCCCAACGTACAGGCGTCCGCGGGTAACGATCCGTATACCGCCCGGTTCATCCGCGCCGCCGTGCATGCCAGGCGCCGGTTCGCATCGTAGCTATATTGCACGGCGCTCAGCGCCGAGAGCGAGCTGTCTTGACCGATTACTAAGGTCTTGAGTTCGTTGGTGTAGCTTGTCCGAACGGATTTCACCGCCGTGAAGCTCTGCCACGCCGTGTCATCCTGGCCGTTAGTAAATCCCTCTTCCTCGAGCTGCGGCTGACCAAATCCGGTATAGGAAACCCGATGCGCCGCATTCGAAAGGCTTCCGCTCGAATTTGCTGCCGCCGGACCTATCTCGCCGACCAGCTTCCTCGTTTGATCATAGATAAAGCGGGTTGTATCTGCGGCGCCTGGATTCGGGCCATCGACGAAGATCTTGTTTCCTACAGCGTCATACGTATTGGCAACGGTCCGAAGCACCGCACCCACACCCGTTTTCGTCGTCTCGCTCAACACGCGCAGGTTGGCATCATACTGATACTCAATCCTGATCTCGTCGGCGGTACCGAAACAATTGGCAGTTGCCTGGCAGCTCGACTTGGACGCCAGAACGCTTACCCCGTTTACCCGGGTGTAGCTAAAACGACTTTCCGGTCGAATCCCCGAAGGCGTGGCCGGTGAAAGAACCTTGGTTACCTGTCCGGTCGTGTCATCGTATTCGTAATTTGTAACGGCACCTCGAGGATCCGTCGCCGTCACAGGCTTATTGCACGTTGGCGCATAGACGCACGTGGCCGGAAACGTTTGACTATAAACAACGTCGGCCAGTGACCCAGGCACCTTCGCGATGTGGCGGGCCTCCGTGACATTCCCTCGAGAGTCGTACGTGTAAGTCCACGTGTCGCCTTCGGGGCTACGCTTGGAGGTCATCCGACCATAATTGTCGTACGTAAACCGCGTAACAGCACCATTCTCATCCGTGATGGACAATAGATGCCGGTGGGCCCAGCTGCTGACATAGACCCTATGATATCCGTTTGCGCCGGTTACCGTCGTTGTTCGAACGATATCGAATTTATTGGAATTTTGCTGATCCGTTACGGTCGCATCGACAAATGAATATTGATACGTAGCCGCACCGATAATCACAGTCTTCGGCTTATTGTACACCGGGTCAAAGGCGTTTCCGGTATCCTGAACATTCTCACCATTCTTACATATGACAACGGCTGGCGCGGTTTCCCCCGAATGAACAAGTGCACTATACCACGGCTCGCCTGAGTTATCGATATAGAGGTCGGGACAATAGTTTCGCGGGTTACGGATTGCATATTGTGTGAGGTGCCCCGCCGCATCGGCCACGGGCTCGACGCCATTATCGACCACATACGGATCGGCAGTCTCAATCGGAGAGCCAAAGAAGTTTACAGTTGGCCTCGCCGCGGTTGGCGTACACGTCATGCTATCGACGCAAGCATCGACAGCCGAATTGACCATGATGACCTTGCCGAGGCGGCCACCTCCCTGGGTCAAATTTTCATACCAGGTATTGGGATCCGGCTCGTTGGTACTATCGACCTGATATTTGTAGAATACTTTATATCCCGCCGAGTTTTCTACCGACGAAATCGGATATTCGTGCCCTTGCACCTGTCCGCAAGTCCAGGTTCCATTCACGTTGCGAAAGTAATATGGATTGCAGAATGCCCAATCCTTATAATGAAACGTAGTCGTGAACCCGTCCGGCCTGACGATGTCGCTTATCAGCCCAGCCGCTTGCCCAAAGGCAAGGGAGATCGCGGTGGCATGAATTGTCGTGCCGTCTCGCATTGTAAATGTGTACGACCGCGAGGTATTCGACGGACTCGCCACCTGCACCGATACACCATCTCCTCTCGCGGAGTAGTAGCTCGTCGGAAACGGGTTGGGATATGTATAAGGCTGGGTCGGTCGGAGGTCGGCCAAGTACCCATCAACCGACAAACTCATGGATCCGACCGCAGGAAGATTCAGATTGGTTTGGTAGCCTTCAAAGTTACTGCCAACAAGATCGAACCCCATTTGCGGAACTATATTCCCGCTATCCCCCGTCTTGAAAGCGAATCCATCTTCTGACGAGCCAATACTAGCCTGCTTCTCAGAATTAAGATGGGATCCGGTTATGACATCTATGCCGTTCGGATCTATATTGTAGTTCTCTTGGGGACTCGGGAAAGCCATTGAATCCTGGGCATGAGCAGATCGCGCTAAAAACAATAGCGCTGATAATAATAAAAAGAATTTTAGGAGGGTAAATTTGTATATTTTTCCGCCCTCGCTTCGATTTATCATTAGCATTGGCGCCCACCCCTTCAGGTATAATTTTGGTACAAAACCTCAAAAACGCGTGAGATATAGTCGATCACTACTCTAGTAAATCGACACGGCTCCGCTCGTTATTCGACTATCAGAGCCCCATACCCATGTCGCATATTTACCACTTACGGAGTAATCCGCCGAAGCTCTTGTTAAGAGGCCAACCCCCGGCACGTATATCGACGCCCACCCGGTATTACCCGGAGCAGTTACCCCGCCCATAGAAAACCAGATGAGGCCTGCGTCGTTTTTCAGCAGAACAACGGCATTACCGCCAAAACTGGCGTTACTTATGGAGCCAAGGCCTATCGCAGGAAAATATCCGGAAATATCCCGACAACTGTTATCATCACACAGCGTGTCGAAACCACTTGTCAACGTAGCGGACCACAGAGCGGGCGCTGGAGTGGGGGTGGGGGTGGGGGTGGGAGCTGGTGTCGGCGTTGGTGTCGGTGTCGGCGCTGAATTTGGTGTCCCGACCGAAACACACGCGGGCGTAGTTGACCCCACGGTATATTGCACTCTGTTTCCACTTGCATCGAAACATATCGCGGTCTGCGTATTATTATTTGGCCCGCCGCTGATACTCGACTTTACGAGTCTTCCAAGAACATCGTAGCTATAAGTGGTGTTCTCCTGAGCACTTGCAGCTGTCGCTATCATACCGGCTATAGCAGCAGACGATAGCAGCAAGCATCTGACACCACGCATGGAACCCCCTTTTAGCAAGTGCTAAGGTGGCTCATTCCGGCCGCAATGTTACATTAATATGAAAATTTAACATGGTCCCCGTCACAAAGGAACCAGAGCGAGGGGATTGAACCGGGAAATAATGGCCGAATTCGAGCGCTCACCTCTGGAGATCGTCAGGATATCCTTTTGAAAGGCGTTCGCATAACCATTAACATTACAAATTTTTAATCTTCATAATATTGTTGCATGCGCGATAACCTTGGCGCCGCTTGATTGGCGCCCGAACGCTTTCGAGCAACGGGCACCGAACCTCTGACCGGCTGGTCGAGGGTTCGCTTCGCCGGAAGGTGCGACTGCTCGACGATCCTGATGATCCCGAGCTTCTCGGATGCGGGATACCTCATGCGTCGTCGCGCTCATCCGCAATCATGCTTTTTTGAGCAACCGGTTTTCCAACGTCAGATCGGCGACGCACTCTTTCAGAGCACCAGCCCCACGGCGCAGATCCTTGACCTCATCGGCTGTGGCGGCGCCGGAAAACCACTTCCTGCCCGGCGACCTCGAGGCTCAGATCGAAGACTTCGTCGAGCACTACAACTGACGTGCTCCCCGAAGCTCCTCCACTCATAAGTAGAGCCGGGGTCGCCAGGATGCCTTGGCTGGTGGGGTTGCGCAACGCGCCCGGCAGCATCGGCGGGTGATCGCGACAGTCGCGAAGAGATTGAGAGGCGCGAGCAATCTGAGGAATGTCGGCTTTCGGGGAAGGCGATTGATGGATGGGATGACCGAGATTGGGACGCATAGCTGCCGACCGCACCGGTGTAGGGAGATGGCGACCAATGTGGCCACGGACTCACGAAATTATCGCAGCTGGGCTGCGAGATAATATCTGACGGCCTTGTCTGCCTGCGTGCTGGTGATTGTCGCCCGCTTGGTCACTGGCTTCAGCGAAGCAACCATTAGGAATCTCCGATTCGGCAATGCCCGCGGGGAAGCGGCGGCTTGCACCGAGCTGGTTTCGATCCCGCGAAGAGTACTCGTTGCCATGCCCATGAGGTACCGCTCCTCAGCCTCGGTCGCAACGCTGATCCATTGGGATCGAGTATCGCGGTCGCCCGAAGTTAACCCGCATTTCTCTGATTCCAGATCTTGCGGGTTAATCGAGTTCATCGCTTCTGAATGCGCTGCTTCGCTGCGGCGGCCTGCGCCATGACATATGCGGCAGGGAAAAACTCAGAAGTCGTGACCGTAACCGGCTGAACGTCAAAAGCCTCCCCTGGATTCTCCACATTGTCCACCACGTACGCTTTCAGCGCCCAGACGCTGGCCCGAACCTCCGTGGCGACGATCGCGATGCTGCCGAAGTACATGCGCATCGCTCAGACTGCCACGCCTGAGGCCGCCCGGCCGAGCAGGCGGATCACACGCTCCATACCGTCCTTGGTCTTCGCAACCTCGACCGGCGCCACGAGATCCAACATCATGTGCGGTTCCGTGAGCCAGCGTTGCGCCTTCGCAGCGTCCTTGAAATGCTCGAGCGCTAGACGCTCGATCCCGGCCAGCCGCTCTGCCTGTTCGACTTCATCGCTCATGGACGTGCCTCCGTAGCCGAAGCGGCCTGCCGCTGGCGATCCCGGGCCAGAACCATTGCTATCGTCTCCAGGGTGCCCTCGCGTTTCCAGAGATGATAGCGGCTGTAGCATGCGCCAGCGTCGCCATAACGGCCGGGCATGTCTTTCCACCGCCGGCCCGTTGCCGAAACCCAGATCGCTCCGTTCACCACGGACCTGTCGCATACGCCTCTTCGGCTCCGCCGGCGCCGCGGCACCCAGGGACGGACCAAATCCCATTCTCGATCGGTAAGATCCGCGGCACCTTTATGGACATCGTCCATCGTCAGCCGGAGCAGCTCGCGCCGAACCAATCCGAGCGGTGTCTTCCGGCGAAGCCATTTCTCAGCGAGCTGCCGATCGGCAAATCCATCCGTCCTGGGCTGCATGCCGTGCGCGCCCAGCCACCGCTCCGCGCGGCGTTCCTTAGATCCCAGCCGCGCATTGATCTCGGCGATGCTGATGAGCTGCTGCGCGCTGCGGGCGACGCTCCGCGTCGTTATGGTATCCTCCCCTCCCGAAGGGTGAGGCTCCAGATAGCCCTGATTGGCAAGCCGCCGGACGGCCGCGGAATCGCAGTTTAGAATCTCCGCCGCGGTTACGACCGAGATGGGCTCTTCCCCTTCACCAGCCGAGAACGCGCTGCGAAAATCTTCCAGGCTGTCCGCTACCATTGGAGGCACGTGCAGCGCGGTCATATCCGAGCCGCCATCGGCCTCGGCTGGAACCTTCAAGGCCGCACGCCTGTCGAAAAGCCAGATGAAGAAGCTGCCATAGGGCTTGGGCCGACCGCCGATCGCGGTGAAGACCTTGGCCAAGGGTATCCAATCGGTGTCCCCGCCGCTGAGCGGAAAGACATGGGCCCGCAGCCGCTCGAGAAAGCGCTCAACGTGGGAGCGCTTGAACATCGGGCGGTCGAAGAGGATTTCGATTGCCGGCGTTCGTAGCGGCTCGACCAGTCCGGCTTCCACCAACTGCCCGATCGCATGCGTGGAGAGGCCGCAGGCCTGGGCGAGCTCGGCCTCGGACATCCGATCTTCGAGCTCCCTGCGCACCGCGTCGCACGATCGCTGGGTGACGAGGTCCAGCCGAGATCGGCCACGCGTGACGGTCTCCGTCTCCAAAATGCCTGCACGCCGCAACTTGGTGACATAGGCGGGAGCAATGCCGAGATAGTCAGCAGCCTCCCGAACGCCCAGGCTGCGAAGCCGTCGGCGCGCGGCAGCGATTTCCGCCCTTGCTCCCAGTGCGCAGTCTCGTTCACGCACCAGGTCGTCCATCAGCAACGCGCGCACCTCCGGCAATGTCGCCTCCGATTGGGCGTAACGACGTAGGTGCGTAGAGAGTGACTGACGGCTCGCATCGCCCGTCCGAGCATCGGTATCGAGCATCGCGAGGATGGAGCGAGGCCATCCCAGCACTATTGCTGTTGCGCGGGCGATTCCTTCCAGCGGACGCGCGCCGTCGGAATCGGCGAAAACATCCAGAACGCTCGCCAGCCCCAGCACGAGATCGAAGATGGAGCCCGGATCCATTGCCTGGAGTGCCTCGGGAAGCTTTTCCCTGGCGGCCACGCGGCGATCCGGGAGCGGGTGCACCAGGTCAGTCCACAAACGGAGATGCGCCCGCAAGTCCTGCGGGACCGGCATCGTCTCGAAATCGCGCTGATCGCTCTCGCAGTGAGGACAGCGCGACACATGATCCAGCTTCTGCCAGGAAAGGGGTTTGCCGCACTCCGGGCTGAGACACTGGTCCGTGAGCATCGTCCAGCTATCGGCGCAGAAGGCGATTGGCTCGACCAGCGACAGCGCGCGAATGTGATTGCTTGCCCGCATCGTCGCCGGGGAGAGCCGACGCTTCCTCGCGATTAGATGGCCCCGGCGCAGCAGCGCACCATTGAAGCTGACCAGCGGAATGCGCCCCTCAGCCTTCACGTTGCGGTAGCTGGCACCAAGCAGGTCAGCGGGCCGCTGCCCCAGGAGATGGGCCAGCCGCTCCCCTTCAAGCGATGTCAGGAATGCCGACCGCTTCAAAGAGGTCGGGCAGCCGGCCAGTTCGAGCAGCGCACCAGGATGCGCGGAATAGCGATCGGCACATTCGCTGAGATAGCCGGGGAGCGCCTCGTCGGCGAACGGCGCGCGGAACCGCATCGGAAGAGCGCTGATCATGCCGCCTCCCTCCAGCGATACAAAGGGTTGGACGGAGCAAACCCCTGCGGGATCGCCCAAGTATCGATTGCGTCGGAGATGTCCTGGGCGGAAATCTTCCTGGCATTGCGCTTCAAAGCGATCCGGAGTGCTTCCCGGACGATATTGCAGGCAGTGCCAATAACACCGCCGCTAGCAGCGCACAGGGCCGACGGAATTTGCCCCGAACCCAGATTGGCCTTCGTAAATACAAGCCGCTCATCGACCATCCTCTGATCGAGGTGATCAAAGAAGATCGATGCGTAGCTGGTATCAGCCGTGCTGCTATAATCGAGCGGAGGCAGCTCGACCGGCGGCAACAGGCGGTTGCGGAGCTGTGGATTGGATCGGAACAGCGACGTCGCGCTCAGGTCGCCACCAAAAGCGATCGGCGCTACGCCTTCGTTCAGAAGACGCTTCATCGCCTCCGTCACACGCCAGGCGACACGCGCCGTATCGTGGGAGATTAGGTGCTGCACCTCATCGAACAGAAACAGCTCGATCCCCCGGTCCAGGCTGATGTCGCACGCACGTTTGAACCGCTGCGCTTCCGATGGGACGCGGGCGGTGTCGCCTAATGTCGTGAGCAGCTGATCGAGCATCTGGTTTGGTGTCGTCGCCGATGCCAGCTCCATATAGAAAACGGGGATGGTGTCGGCCCGCGCCTCGGCATTGGCCTTGTCGGCATAGGATTTGAGGATCGTCGATTTGCCGGTGACGTGCGCCCCTGATTGTTACCACTCAGAGGTAGAGTCCGGCTCCTTCATGATGGTTGGTTGATGGGATGGCAAC
>JAQMYI010042219.1:0-19120 GCA_030014275.1 Clariallabes melas | reverse complement strand
TATTTCTCTTGGATCCATGTTAATCTATAAATGGGTGAAACAGTTTGTGCCTTAGGCAGGATATCATTATTGTCAGGATTCCGCCCTGCAGTCTGCGCAGGTGGGACGCAGACTTGATTGCATGAACGCTCACCACTGTGTGCGTTCTCTGAACGCTGTTTTGATGCCCACGACAGCGCCAGTGGCGCATGCGCAGACATTGCGCTTCGAATCAAGCTGGGATTCGATTCAGCTGTGAACATTTCTACTAAGAGTATAAAGACTCTCAGTTCGGACAATAATATCGACAAGTATTAACGTCCCCGGAGTTAATTCCAAGCCTTCTTGTTTTTCTGTGTAGATTCCATGTTGTGACCTATTTTGCCTTTTGACTCCGTTTTCTGCATTTGCCCTAGTCTGCCGGTTTTACCTCCTGTGTTTTGATCTCGGACTGTGTTTAGTGGTTATGCTTCAGTGTCGCCTAGTTTAGCCTGTTCGCCCGATCGCCTGACCTCCTGCCTGTTTTCTGGATTTCATCTTGTGCCTGCTGTTTCGGATTTGTTTACTTCTTCCACTCGTAAATAAACATATTAGTTTATATTTATTTCTACGGCTCCCGCGCATGTGTCCAACCCACACCCCATACGTGACAATTATTGATAAATCCAGAACTACATGAAATCTGTGTCAACTTGCTATAGAAGTTCAGATTAAGGACAGCTTTACCTTCAAATCAGAAAACCTGTGAACCCTCCAAGAATTTCTACTTATTTCCACTATTTGATATTTTACTTAAAATTTTATTAATTGTTTATTATAAGACATGCACATCAATGCAATACAATATATTATATAATATGAAATAAATAATACACAAATCCAATTTTGCAGTACAGACAAATTTATCTGAAATCTTATTTTAAATCCTCTATAATCTGAGATACTCTGCATAAGATGCTGTATGCAACACGTTCCGTATCTTAAGTTACTGCTTTATTTTGTGCTGTCCACACACTTCATGAGAGTTAATGACATCAGTAAGAAATGTGCTTATTTAAACCACAGAAGCTTCCACTGTATAATATGAAACTGCACTGTGACGCTTACTGCAATATTCTGAATGGGGAGAGAACGGATGATTCTTTTGTGTATGTAGATAATTTATTTATATGTTATGTATGTAGATAATTTACTTTATTTTATCAGAGAGTGATAGGCTGATACCACTTTTGTTGTCTAGGAGACAGATTATACCCTCTAAAGTCCACTCTAACAGATCTCTCAAAAGGCTCAAGAGGTTTAAACAAAAAACCCTAATTAGGAAACAGTTTCTAATGCAGTTTACACTCCTTTCAGCATAAACAGAAGAAATGCAGCCATCCATTTATTTCACATAACAAGCTTTATTTTCACCTTTTCACATTTTGCACTGATTGGCATGTTCAGCTTGAACTTAGGTCTCTTGGCATTGCTACAGTGTCCTCCACTGAGCATAGCGTCCTGTTTTTCAGCATGGGTAAGGACTCTGGGTGAATGCTGCAGGGGTTGCAGTGGTGTACTAGATGGTGAAGAGTGAGTGCAGTGTGAGAGACTTCTGCTTTCTGTCAGTCACTGAGACAAAAAAAAGACAAAAAAATTTCAGAAAAAAATCTGTTTAAAGATAACAGTTTCCTGTAACATGCTTTGTGCCGATGCACAACAAAGTTCTCAGAGTTGATTTCCCAGAGTTAAATAAAAATATTAAATGTAAAATACAGACACTGTAAAAATATGGTTCAACACCAAAGGAATCAATTGTGATTGATTCAATTTTAACCCTGGAAGCATCTTCTGGCAAGAATAAATTGTCCACATCAGCAAAAACATTCATATTGTTCATGAATGATTTAAGAATTTTAACAAAAATTCCTACCTGAAACTTGATCACAGGCTTGTTTGCAGTCCTCTTCAGACAGACAGTTATTGTGGTTTGGATTTCAGCCATCAAAGCTGAAATTCTCACACTGCCCTGTCAAGGCATCGCAGTGCCAGCGAGGGAAGGGAAGGAACCACGGCATGGTCCTACCTTCTTAGGCACAAGACAGAGGTGTAGAAAAAGATCAAGTTACCCTTTAAGATATATACTCGCCACACAAATGAGAGCAATCGTATTGATTTTAATATAATAACCTGGTTGCAGACATGCGCACTTCTACAGTCGTTCATGAAAGTCCACTGATTTCCACTAATGGATATTTATTTTATATTTACTAAAATATTTAGAATTAATGAATGAACCTATAATTTGGACAGTTTTTTTTATATTAAAAAAACCTAAAAACAGTAAAGTATCCATGTTCTCCTGGACTGTTGCATAAGGCCTTTACTCATTAAAATCCTCTCCTAAGTCTTACTTAAGATCCTCTGGATTTTAAGACACTTGCTGTATACTTATGATGAACCTCAGGTACATTAGATAATTTTCTTTTGTTGTTTTATGTGAAACTCTGTTTTGGAAAAGGTCTTAAAGGCTTCTAAGTAAAGATATATTCCTTTCTAAAAAGCAAATTTTTTTGCAGTTGGGTTGCTTTTTAAAGTAACGTAAGATATCTTATGATGAAAAATGAGAAATGATCAGAATGACCCGGCATTAGAAGAAAATGAATTATTTTATTAAAGTAAACTATTCAAGATATACACAAAAAGATAATAATATTGAACAACAATAATCCTATAAAGTATCCTATTAATAATCCTATTTATTATGCTCTATACAATATATAACATTAAGATTCTATATAGAGGGATGAGGGATAAGATCTTATTGGGGGGTTTAATAGGGCGACGAGGGATACGGGTCTAAGTCCTGGTTTCGATGTACAGACCTATAAAGGAAGAGAAGACAGATGATTAATATTGAGTTAAAAGAAATATAACAAAATGGATTCATACTTACAGCGAGAAGGTCCTGGGTTCAAGCCCCGGGTTTGGCACAGGTGCCTTTCTGTGCGGAGTTTGCATGTTCTCCCCGTGTTCATGTGGGTTTCCTACGGTTACTCCGGTTTCCTCCCACAGTCCAAAGACATGCACAGTGGAGATTAGGCTAATTGGTGACTCTAAATTGCCCATAGGTGTGAATGTGAGTGTGAGTGGTTGTCTGTCTCTGTGTGTTGCCCTGAGGTGGATCGGCGACCCGCCCAGGGTGTGTCCCGCCTCTCGCCCGATGTCGGCTGGGATAGGCGCCAGCTTCCCCCCGCGACCCTGAACAGGATTAAGCGGCAGAAGACGAATAAAATAAGACTTACCTGTGGAGAGCTTGAGCAATGTAGGGAAACAAGCAAATATGAAATGTGCAGTGTAAGCTGATATAAGCGTAAATGACATTAACCATCCACTTTAATAGGAACACCTGTACACCCGCTCATTTATGCAGTTATCCAATCAGCCAGTCACGTGGCAGCAGTGCAGATACAGGTCAAAAGCTTCAATTTATGTTCACATCAAACATCAGAACAGGGAAAAAGTGTGATCTCTGTGACTTTAACCCTGGCATGATAACCCTGGCATCAAATTTTCTCCATTCTGATGTTAGATGTGAACATTATCTGAGGTTCTTGACCTTCATGATGTTATGCATTTCACTGCTGCCACATGATTGGTTGATAAATGATAACTTCTTGAATGAGCAGGTGTACAGATGTTTATCCTAGGGTGGACGCTGAGTGTATAAACAGTTAAATGTATGATGTGGCATTCATGAACAAATTAAAGAATTGTAATTATATGTAAATTGTGGCATGTGTACATGTTTGTGTGGGGAGGGGGGGGCGGGGTGTGCGTGTGGGGGTGGGGAGGGGTAAGGGAATGACATTGCTCAAAGCTTCTCCATCAGCTGGACATGGTTCCAGAGAAGATGCACAACGGTGCTGGCCAAGGCTGCTGGGTCGCTGTAGAGCTCCACAGGCTGAGAAAACAGTTCTTCAGAAAGTTCTGTAAGTTGATCCTATTGACAAATCAAACACACACACACACACACACACACACACACACACACACACACACACACACACACAGAAACATAAATATAACACAGTGTTACTGAGTTACAGATACAATGCTGAGAATTTGTGTGTCGTGGCATCAGTAGATATTCGACACTTACAACAAGCTCTGTGAAGTAGATCCTTGCGGCAGGTGTCCAAACTTCCACGTCCCACATGCTGATAAGGAAGAAGAGGCGCTCCAAAAATCCCCCTGGAAACTTTAGCAAAGAAAGACATCAAACTCCAGTAAAAGCCATGTCATATCAGGGTTAAAAATGAGGGAAGATAAAAGGAGATAAAGTAGGCCATGATGTGAAATCTCCTGATAAGACACTTACTGGTTGAGGAGCCAAGCCGTTCCTGAACATCTGAAATAGAATCAGCTCAAAAACCACATCCAGGAAGTTAAAGTGGTTGAACTGCACAGAAGAGTTACGAAAAGAAGTTTGCTTTGCATATTGGAGTCCTGTTTTCTGTATAATCAAAAGCTTTTACATTTAAAAAGCTGTAATTTTGCACAGACATCTGCAAGCTTACCTCGGCCCCAGAGAGCTCTGATTTAATAGAATAATAGTTCTCAGGCTTCCTCAGGTAACGAATCAGGTCCTCATAAGCCCGCTTCACACCAACCGCATTCTGAGAAAACACACAAAATTTCTCTGTAACTCACTTTGGCTATGGTGTTCAATGTGGCTACTCACTGTAAACCCTAATAAGAAGCAGGATGCAACCCTAAGCATGTCCAGTACTTCACTAAATATATGCATGATGTCTTACATGGGCCAAATTTCCCAATATTGCATATTCCAGAGCCGTCTTCATCATGTACATTTAATTTAATATTTGTCCTAAGGATGACCTTAATTCTTAGCAGGCTGTACTTGTTATATATATATATATATATGTATAATATACATGCTACTTATTCTAATCATTACTGGATTCACATTTCACTTGTGTATTAAAATCTATGCTAGTACAGTTTTCTTCACTGCCTAATTGCCTGCTGGTGTTTCTATATTTTAAAACTAAAACATTAAGTGAAAGTATTTGCACAGAGGTGAAAGTTGATCGTCATTCTGAAGTCACCTGGTTGTTAGCTGCTGCCAGACGCATCACAATCTTCTTTGCCGCCACAAAAAGGAGGTTTTGATTGTGGATGCTGGCAAGAACAGTCTGAATATAAGACAGCATACGATTAAAGATAAAGCAGTGTGTAATCTACCTGCACAACAACAGCAGCAAAACAAAGGTTTTACTCACAGAGAACGCCTGGCGGAGGGCACACAGCTTCGGGCCAATGTCCGTAATCCCGCTCTCTTGAAGATGGTCACTAAGAAAGAATAGATGTTAATGATCAGTGTGTTAAACATAGCTTACACCTTTACACCATTCATCAGTGAAGCGGGTCGTACCTCATAAAGGGCACCTCCAACTCCTCTGGGTTAAAGCTCTCCTGCAAGCCAATTAGCAGTGAATCAGTAAAACTCACAGGCTAAATTTAACAGCCTCCCTTTCAGGGGGACGAGCAGCACGTGAAGTTACACATCAGGTCTGAAACACGGAGTTACCTCTGAGTCTGGCTCACTTTCTGTATCCGTATCAGGAGGGTCCGAAGTGTCTTCCTGCACCCAAGTGGAGGTGTCCACCTCATCCTCTGGGCCCACGTACAGATAAGTGCAGGTGACTTTTTTAACGATTTGCTGTTAATAAAAAATATAATAATTTTTAAAAAATTCAAATTTGATACTGCATGTAAATAAATGTAGAAGGGACAAAATTCCAGCAGTTACTATCTACAATAAAGACATCATGACAGTGTAATCATCTTACCACTTCCTTAGGTGGAATGGTGTCAGTCGTCTCCACTCGGTTGCAGGAAATGTACTCCGTTACCCTCCCAGATACAATCTTAAGAGGACAATTTAAAGTGAACACAATTAGTCGCTGTAATTAGCAATAGTTTTGTGATGCTACAACGAATAATCCCCCTTGCCTGTATGCCAGTGAAACAGTCCTCCGTGTGGGAATGATAAGTGCGCCCCTGCAAATAACAATCAGCTGAAACTCAAGATCTGATTCACAAAATGACTCATCTAATAAACATTCATGCCAATTCTCTTCATCAGAATAATAAAGACTGTGATTACCATGTGATCCACGTGGCGCGACTCTGTGGTTTTAAACCAGCAGAGCCGACTCTCTGGTCCCCTCATCATTCCCAAGAAATAACTTTTAATGAGCAGTGACTAGAAACAGAGAAACAAAACTAAAAGTTAGATCTTGTAAAGACGTGGATATGTTCATATCTCAGCTGCAGCACTGTAGCGTACCCCAGTTGTGGAGGTGTGGGAAAACCCAGAGAGGAACTGGACATTGTCCCAGGCGTTGCTCAGCTCACCAGCACCGAGAGGCTGCGAAATGTGGAGCACGTAGATCAGAAGTGCTTCTTATCATAGCAGTTTCACAATGACACATCTAACATTCTGACACTTTCCTGACAGTAAAATCAACGTTGGAAAATCCAGTGATTGGCTTTCACAAACAGATGAAAGGTTTGGTTACCAGATCGACAGCTTCAGGTTCGTCCTGCAGGTCGGTGTGCATCGGCTCCAGGTTTGGCTCGGCAACCTTAATGCACACGGAGGAGAAAAGTTACAAAAGGAAATGTCCTTTACATATTGGTGTCCTGTTTTCTACATACTTCAATTCTTTTATACTTAAAAATCTGTAAATGTACACAGACGTGCAAGCTGACCTGGGCTCTGAAGATCTCTTCTTCAGTTGAGTCCTGATGAGGAAGCCTTATCAAAAACTGAAGCAGAGGCTCAGTGGGCAGCTGAACACCAATAACATCCTGTGAAAATAACCAAAATAATCTCTTTAACTCACTTTGGCTGTGGCGTTCAACGTAGCTCCGCATTTTAAATCCTAGCTAGAAGCGGTATACAAGGTTTGGTTACCAGAATGACAGCTGGAGCATCGAGGTGTGGTTCAGCGGGCATCATTTGTAGGCTTGGCTCAACAAGCTTAATACACACACACACACACACACACACACACTTAGACAGAAGCAGACTACATGTTTCAGGTATAATGAGAATATCACTTCTTATCTGGCACATACCTGAAGGACGGGGGGAACATCTGCTGCTTCTTCCAGCACATCCACATCCTCAGGCTCTGCAAGAAATTATTTTTTTGTGATTTAGAATTATAAGTACAACTAATATTATTCAGTCGGTAACATTAGGATAAATAATGAACTGTACTGAAAGCTTAAAAAGGGTAGCCATGTTTTCAAATGTGCTCACACTCAGCCAACTACTCCACTGTATAATTCATGTCCAAGCATTAACAGGAAAGGAGAATATTTTACCAGCTACACATTTTAATGTTTAGCTGTGTTCAATCCAATAATTATGAGATATTCTACCAGAAACTGTCATTACCTTTCCTCTGTGTTATGGTGAATAAAATTTGTGTAACACAAAACCTCTTTATACTGTCTAGCTAGTTGATTTCTGTGAGTTGTTCTGTTAAGGAAAATGTTATATTTTAGGTTCTCAGAGTTTTTCTCTTCATTAAAGCACTTTTGAAAATCAGAAATCCTGATAAAAGCAAAATGTTAAACCATGATTAGCCTGATGATTAGCCAGCTAGCGCGCTAACGAGCTTTCTTACAGGTGCACGTGAGCGGAGGTTTTAGAGAGTTTATGAGGACAAAAATATCCTCAGCAAAATGTGTGTTCCATTCTTCAGAGATTTGTTATAACAAAAACTCTTATTTATTACAAAACCTACTATTAATAACACATTTAAGCTATTCTTCACATCGATCCATTTACACTTAATTTATACTTAATTTCACCAAAAAAAATATACTTTAAAACTTTCCCCATGTTTTGGTAATGTCCTTTCACATTTACATGAAATAGATATCACATTAAAAAGAGTGCAATACACATTTAAGGCTATGATTCAGAGGATGAGTTAGATTTTATGATTTTAAACTTGTTTTTGCTTTTTTTCTTCTTTTTTTTTGTCGGCGATCTAAAGAATCACGTCTAACCCTAAAATTTCCCATTAAAGAAGAATGAAATGGTTTAACAATCCAAAGCATGTCTAAAAAGGTTACTGAAATTCTTGTCCTGCTTGTTAACAATTTTGGTGCGAGCATGTGACCAGGCTGAGCTATGGCAGTTAAAATGTCTGACCATCAGGCCCCGTCTCAGCCCAGTGTGACACGACCTGACAGCCCTGTGGCACGGCCTTGTATGGCATTATTCCCTTTTATTTCCTTCACTGCCTATAAGATGTATTTAATGCATGCCATAACACATATTATGTTAGAATAAATTTGAAGCTTTTTACACTCATCGACTTTCACTTTGAATGTAAAAGAAGGTACAGAATGTCATGCTGTTCTGCTTATATCATTATATTACTGTATATTATCATATTAATAATAATCAACTCGATAGTAATTATTACATGGAATTTATGAGATTTGTCCTCCCTTTTAGACATTAAGGAGTGGACATTTCTGTATGTTTCTGATAGAATGTCCCTTCTCTTAATGTGCGAGTAGCACTGGAAATGTGAACTCTTATTGTGAATGCACCACAGCAGTGAACCTGCAACGACTTTTATTTTGGAAGAGGTTCAGCTAGGAAGAGAGTGAACTCGGGGCGCCTTGTGGTATGCTTCAGTGTCCTAGAGCGTGAGCAGCCTCCTTATATTGTATGTTTTGGAAGGTTTATTTCAGTACTTCTCAAGCATACAACATAAGCAGGCTGCTCACGCTCTAGGATACTGAAGCATACTCCAACCCCACAGAGCTCACTGGACATCAGTTACCAAGTAGCCAGCTTTGTTCCCAGTGTAGCTCATGTTAGACCAGGGTTTCCACACACACACAGATGATACTTTAGGGTTGGCATTGAGTGTGTTTTCTACTTAAAAACACATTTTTATTTACTAATTCAAAATAAAATGAGAGACTAATAAAAACCTAGTGAGAAATAGGTGGTATTTTTGTCCTCATAAACTCTCTAAAACCTCTGCTCACGTGCACCTGTAAGAAAGCTCGTTAGCGCGCTAGCTGGCTAATCATCAGGCTAATCATGGTTTAAGTGGAAAACCAGGAGCCAGTGATGCTAAGTGACCCGATAATGGGCTAAAAATTATACTGTGGAAATAAAATAGACACTTAAGCTCTGTTAAGTATTTTTGTGTGAAATTTAGACCTGTAGCCAAATTCTCTAATGTTAAGCTAGCATCACACTAGCATTAGACTAGCATTTCGCTAGCATTAGGCTAACTCGCAGCAGTAAACGAGGCCTGTGACACACGGTGAGTAACTTGGGCAGGATTTATTGTAACAGCTGTGAGGTACTATGAGTGACTGCAGCGCTCCTACCGTGAGGAGGCTGGGTGTGGACCGGGGGAGCGCGCTCTCTCCGCAATCTGCGGTACACGCAGAAACCCGCACCGGCAGACAGCGCGAGCAGCCCGGCAGCGCAGGCGATCTTACTCAGGCTCCAGGTCCTCAGCTCCGGCAGGAATCCTCTCAGGTCCATCGCTGTTTCCGTGTCACGCGTCGCTTTTCCGAGATATGAGATGGTCTTGGTTCAGGAGGTAGTCGATGCTTTGTTTCGTCTGGTCCGTCGGTAAGCAGTGAGTCGATGTGTTGTGGTGTTTGTTGTGTGGGTTTGATGTGAAAAGGTTCTATAGAAGGCCTTGTTGCCATGGAGACGGATCAAACACAGTTTCTCAAGCATAGCAACGCGAGCGCAGATGACGTCTGAGATTGAACTCGTGACCCCACGTGGGATTGTCCGATTAATAATAATAATAATAATAATAATAATAATAATAATAATACTAAAATAAATAAATAGATAGATAATTGTTATAACTATAGTGATAATAATAACACACAAAATAATAATGTTCATAATAATTATTATCATAATTTTTTTATTATTGTTTTAAAATAAAAAAATTAGAAAATAATTAGAAACCATAAAGAAGCATGTGTAAATCATTATTTTAGCTGGTTAATAATAATAATAATAATAATAATAATAATAATAATAATAATAATATATAAATTATTGTTGTAACTATAGCAATAATAATAACACACAAAATAAAAAAATAATAATGGTCATAATAATTATAATCATAATTTTTTATTATTGTTGTTTTAAAATAAAAAAAATATATAAAATAATTAGAAACCATGATGAAGCATGTAAAAATCATTATTTTAGCTGGTTAACTCCATTCGTCTCATTCACTGAGGACTGTCTCATGAGACAGTGAGCTAACTGTGTTATTATTATTATTATTATTATTATTATTATTATTATTACAGACTAACTGACACTGGACAGCTGAAGACTGGAAAAAGACCAGATGATTTTATTTGATAGCTGATGATGAGAATAATCTTCTTCTGAGCTTGTTCCCGTCTTCAGCTGTCCGGTTTCAGTGAGTCTGTGTGCATGATGGCCTCAGAGTCCTGTTCTTGGCTGACAGGAGTGGAGCCTGATGTGGTCCTTCTGCTGTCGTAGCTCATCCACCTCAAGGTTTTATCTGAGATGCTTAGAGATAAACACTTCTCACTGTTGAGTGTGAAAATCCCAGGAGATCAGCGGTTTCTGAAATACGCAAACCAGCCGATCTGGTACGAACAATCATTACAGGGTTAAAGTTACAGAGATCACACTTTGTCCCTGTTCTGATGTTTGATGTGAACACTAACTGAAGCTTTTGACCTGTATCTGCACTGCTGCCACGTGACTAGCTGATTGGATAACTGCATAAATGAGCAGGTGTACAGGTGTTCCTATTAAATTGGACGGTTTATGTCAGTTATGCTTAGATCCGCTTACACTACACATTTCATACATGTTCTTTCCCCTACATTGCTCAATATTTCCACTGGTAAGTATGAATTCAATGTATTATATTTCTATTTACTCAATATTAAACTGTCTTCTTCTGTCTTGTTCTCTTCCTTTATAGGTCTGTACAACAAAACCAGGACTTAAACCCTTATCCCTCATTCCTCTATATAGAGTCTTAAGGTTATATATTGTATAAACCATATCTGGAAATAGGATTATTACTAGAATATTTTATATAATTAGTATTATGAAATAGGATTATCTTTTTGTGTGTTGCCTATATAGTTTACTTCAATAAAAGCTTTCATTTGCTCTTAATGTTGGGTCATTTTGATCATTTCTCTTCTTAATAAGATAGTGTTGAGAATTTTTGTCTCCATTGGGGTGTCAACATAACCTATAACAGGGGTATATAATTAAAATTTGTGAAAGTCCAGTTACATAAAATTCTTTCTATATAAAGCCTATGAGGGCAAATTTGTGACAGACCCCACCCCACCCGCCCAAAGTCCCCTCCTGGACTGCCTAACACGTTAGCTCTGTGGGGGACCCAGGCCTGTAGGTTTGGGCCTGGCACTGGACACAGGGGAACCAGAGTTTTGTTTCCCAGTGGGCAAACACTTTGGCATCAACCTGACTATAGGCTCAGGCAGGAAGTCAGAGAGGAAGTCAGGCATAGGTTCAAGCTGAGGGGTATTTCTGGACCCAGGCATGGGAGCTGAGACTGTGTGCTGTGGCATGGGCATGATACCAGGTGGGGAATACAGCACAGGCATGAACATGGGCACGAGAACAGGAACAGGGTCTGTGACTGGAACAGAGACAGGCTTTGGCTCTTTAACTGTGACAGTCATATATATGACTGTGAGCGTAGCTTCCTGACAGGATTTTTAACATATTAAAAATATTTGCTTAACATTAAAAAAGGATTGGAGTTATAAGGAATCAACCTTGTATTTTTACCACTGATAATAATGAGGAAGCACTTGTACACACTTGAATGCACACCCGCCCCCCTCTTTATCTGCATTCAGTTATTTCTTTCATAAAATTTGTGTTGTCTTGCTTGAGCTCCTTTTTTTTATCATAAACAGAATGATTTTAACAGTGCATAATCCACAAGCTTCATTCAAAAACTATGAAAATGTGCAAAAACTTTTGAAACATTAGAAAGTGTTTTAGAAAGGATAGGGAATCTGGTTATCTAAACCTTAGTAAACTCAGTTTCTTCCTCATGGTGTGTTAGTTTGTGAGTTTCACCTGTTAAACTCTGCAATCCCTTGTGAGAATGAATGAATGAATGAATGAATGAATGAATGAATGTATTTTGCTTGTGAAAGGAAAACAGTGTCATTACTTCTGAACCCTAAGGTTTCGACTGAAGGAGTGTTTCTACACATTAATGATGTGAAACCAGTGACAAATCCTTCAGTGTGTTCAAAGAAAGAGAAACTTCAGACATGAGTGTTGAACAAAACTACAGTTACTCTATTGATTATTTAAAACAAAAAAATGTAATTAATGCATAATAAATCTATTCTATCTTTTTGTTCGATATTAGTAGATTTTATACTAATAAATCTGAAATCTGCATAAATCTGATTGAAAGTGGGTTTGTGTTATTTAAGTCTAACTGTTAATATTAATTTACTCGTTCTAATATGTTTTTGTTTCTATAGTAACAGCTCATTAATAAGGAATTAACCTGAACTGAACCTGAGACTAATAATATACAGATTGCTGTTGAACAAAATAATTCTTATAATCATTTATGTGACTATTTTTAATTTGCAGACATTAAATGTAGCATTTATGGATGAAGTATTACATCAAGGCGCTCTCAATCTGTTATATTTTCAGACACTAGCTATAAACATAAAAACGTCTGATGGGTCATTAATAAATGAAACATTGCTATTGTTGGCGAATCTCTGTGTTATAAGCAGAATCAGACACGAGACCGTAATGGACTTTCGCATGAGATTCCTTACGAGCTTGAACTATTTATTCTTGTTAATTCATACATAATGGGCGGCACGCTGGCTGAGTGGTTAGCACTGTCGCCTCACAGCGAGAAGGTCCTGGGTTCGAGCCCCGGGTTCGGCATAGGTGCCTTTCCCTGTGTTTGCGTGGGTTTCCTCCCACAGTCCAAAGACATGCACAGAGGGGATTAGGCTGATTGGTGACTCTAAATTGGCCGTAGGTGTGAATGTGAATGTGAGTGTGAATGGTTGTCTGTCTCTGTGTGTTGCCCTGCGGTGGATTGCCCAGGGCGTATCCTGCTTCCCCCCGTGACCCTGAACAGGATTAAACGGCAGAAGACGAATAAAGATGAATGGCACTGAGAATCTGAAACATCTTACATAGTGTTATTTGTAATTGTCATTTATAAATATTTCTGTGGGCGGAGTTATGACATCACATCATACGCCACTGATGAGAATCTGAATAATCTCATACAGTCGTAGATCAGTCTGTAGCCTCATCACGAATCACCATGATCAGAGTCCTAGTCTTTTTTCAGTCACTCTACTGGATTCAATATTTTTTATAAACAAAAAATATTGAAATATTGAATTTTTTTTGTTTACCACATAATTCCAGATATTTTCCATAAGTCATTTCATAGTTTTATGTCTTCAGTATTTTTTCAGTATTCAGAAAATAGTCAAAACGAAGGAAAACCTATTAATGACTAGGTGTGTACAAACCTTTGACTGATACTGTATACCCTATACTAGCGAAGCAATCTGTTGAAGTGAATTTTGCAAAATAAATAAATTTATTAATTAACAACAATAACTGCCATGAATCTGCCCACGCAGAGCGCACGTACAGCACACCCGTTTCAGGTACTCCCAATAGCGGTGTATAAAGGTCTTTCTTCGCTTACAAGAGGACAACTCTGCACCTTTGGAGGTAGCACTAAAAACAACATTTGAGTCCATGACAGCACTGACAACTTCATCGAGTGTGGAATCTGTGATATTGTGACCATGTCTCTGCAATATATCGTTAATTGCATCCTTGATCAATGGCTGAGATAAAGAGAAGATCTGATTCAAGTGATCAACTATTTCTTGTGTAGCTGTGTTTGACACATGAAGGATAGTCTGCATCTTTAGAAATAAAGATGCTGCATTAAGTTTGAGTTGATCTTTTAGTTTTGAAGTATCATCCTGCATTTCTGTGCTCTGAACTGGACACTCTTCATCCACATCAATAGTGACGTTAGAGCTGGTGGCTTGGAGATTTTGAGTCTGCTCATAGACAATGTCACTACCAAAGTCTGACGCAAGACTCGCTTGATGCACTCTACTTTTATGGGAGTTAAATGAAGAGTATACATTTGTGCTATAGTTGCAACCTTTGTATGGGCATACCACTGTCTTTGTATGTCTTTA
The DNA here is from genome assembly GCA_030014275.1 of Clariallabes melas. NCBI lineage: Eukaryota > Metazoa > Chordata > Actinopteri > Siluriformes > Clariidae > Clariallabes > Clariallabes melas. The sequence continues at coordinate 4,798 of JAQMYI010042219.1, read as the reverse complement.
TCTTTCGCACTCACTTCTGTTTCAGATTTATTGCCGGATATTAGAACGCCGCTCACGTACCTCTCACCACATGAGTGGATAAAAACTGAAGGACTGAAAATTACTTCACTGAATGAAACATTTTACTACACTCACATGCCGGTGAATTGCTTATTATATGCATCTTTAAAGTAGGGTTCGAATTTATTATTGTACATTAAAATAGTACTTGTTCAAGTTACTGAATCAAACTACCACTAGAGTTATACTTAAATCTAAAAACTACTATGAACACAAACAAACTTTTTTCCAAGTTATCTTTAATAAAACGTTAAATTCATACAAATATTGCAAGGTATTTGAAATACATGTTTGTCCTTGTGGAAAAACAGAGCAACAGCAACAACAAATTACTCTGACGCAGCATAAAACAACTGTTTGAGAAATTACAATTGATGTCTTTGGTATTCGCAAATACTAAAGATGGCTTCGATAATGAAAGAGCTGCACTAGATGTGGTATATCAGCATGCCAAACATTGTGTAATACACTACATTCATTCCAAACAGCATACAAGTGGATTTTTTTTTCAAATACAATCTGACGATCATCTCCTCAAGATACTTTCAGAGTGACTCGTTGTTAGGAAATGGATAATCACTGGTGATTTCACTGGTGGTCAGGTTGAAGAATGTAGCACCCTGAATAAAGAGAAAAAACACACAGAAACACACACTAAAGCTTAGCAGTACACAACATAAACCAAATGTCATGGTCGCAATTTACACTGTTACTGTCTAATCACAAAGACGTTTTCTTCTTAATCACCTGCAAAACAGCATCCACTTGTTCTACTTAGACTAAATTTAAGAAATAAATAAAATGCTTATTGTGAGTTACAGTGTATAGGCTGAGTATATACTGCATATAGCCTGACTGCTTGTTGAAAGAAGAAAACTATTGAGTAAAATGAAAATTATTAAAAAAAAAACAAAACAAAACAAATTTTCATCTGTGTTCAGTCATTTTCTATTCATGTGTAAAACAGCTACCAACAGACAGGTTATGCTGAGAGGTCACTTAATGACTAGTATAGATTTACAACAGTTTACTAGCTGAGTGGCTACGCACACTGATATTCATTGCAGACAGTTTACGATTACGAGATGGTTTCGGTGTCTTTCATTAACTTACAGTTTTATAAATCAATTTTTAAATTGAATTCAAAATCACACGTAAATTATGTGAAGGTGCATCACTCGTATTGGGTATTACAAAACAACGACACTTAACAGTGTGTGTTACAAGCACATGTGTTAGGCGGCCTCCTCAAGCAACGGAAAAAATTTATTGAAAAAAAACAACTTCACAGAAAAGTGAATTCATATAGAAATGTACCTTTTGGGGGCTTTTTTATTCCTTAGATTTTGGAAAAGTTATATCTCTTATTTTATAACTTGTGACTGTAACCAACTCACTTTGCTTGATATGAATTATGAGGCATCTGCTAGCCAACTAGCTAAAATTATGGTTTAGTCACACGGCGTGCTGACATCACACACTATCGTACATTCTGTGCTAAAGGGTCATTCAAAATGAATCTTCTCATATGAGGCCTTCAGTTGAAAGTCCTGCCTTATAGGACACTTGTCTATTTCAGCAACATGGCAACAACCTGTTGTTTCGACCACAGTGCAGTACGATTTCCTGACATGAGAATTCCTCACAGCTAAATACAGTGGAACCTTGGATTGTGAGTATAATTCCTTCCGAAGACGTGCTTGTAATCCAAATCACTCGTATATCAAAGCAGGTTTCCCAATAAGAAATAATGGAAACTCAGATAATTCATTCCACAACCCACAAAAATTTATATAAAAATGATTAATACAAAATATAAAGTAAAAATACATAAAACTAAATAACTTGCAGTTTAGCTTTGAAAAGAATCGTGGCTGGTGTGAGGGAGCCGAGAGAGTGTCAGAAACAGGAATATCAAAGGCTACAACAAAAACACGGAAACTAGAGTACAAACGAGAGCCAAAACATGAGCAAGGTAAACACTAGAACGTGGCTTGGCAATAGCGCGGGGAAATGCAAACTGATGCTTCGCAAACTTAGCGTTCATGAGTCAGTCCATTTATAGTCCATATAATTAGTGAGTATGGTGCAAATCCCGGAAGTAGTCTATCCGTGAGTCCTCCGGCATGCATCGCTATTGGACGTGCCAAACGGGTGTGCTGCACGAGCGCTCGGCGCGGGCAGATCCATAACGGAGAGCAGGAGGATTATCGTGTGTTACTTTCACTACAACTCACGGAATCGCTGCAGTCGGTCGGCTCACTGGGATCTTTTCCTTTTCGTACGACTTTAACAAGGAAACTATCCAATGATGGCTGCTTTTGCCTCCTTTTGAGGATTTTGAGGAAATGAGACATTGCATTGTCATTAAACAGATGATTGACACACATACTAACAGTATATACTAGCGCGGAAGCCACAATCTTGCAGTGAGTGAGAGAGAGAAGTTGTGATCACGTGAGGTTCGGCATACGAATACTACTCGTATTGCAAAACCTCACTCGTTAACCAAGTCAAAATGTATTACAAGTTTTTTGCTCGTCTTGCGAAACACTCGCAGACCAAGTTACTCGCAATCCAAGGTTCCACCGTATTCATTTTGTCGTCATTTTAAACAACATATTCTTTAACAATAAGGGTCACATGAAAAAAATTTTGGACCTTATCTTACATATGCCTACAGCACACGTTATACAATGTGAATTATTAGCAAAGACACTCGGGGGTGTTCTTGACTGGGGACCACCTAATCTGACCTGCATTTCACCTCACACTTTAAATATAATGTCCAGGTTCATGTCACTCTCCTTGGGATTGCAAGCATTAACTGCTTGCAAGTTTTAATTCTGACCAATGCACTGGCCCATGCTGAATGAGCAGTCCTGGACAATAAGTAGTAAAATTATGCTACAGTACGCATCAAGATTTCCTTTTTATTTTTGACGTCCCAACGTTTACATCACGCGCATGAACACTCATCAAATCTTGTAGGTGCACAGGCTAAAATAATCGCACTGACATTTCTTCTGCTTAGTGCATAAATTAAAAAAGTTTCTCAGCACTCACAGAGTAATAGCTACAGTGAACATCAGAGGAAGCTGGTTGGTGCAGGCATGGCATGTTTGAATCCAAGGATCCTGAGCTACAGCACTGGTACACTGTGGGGGTAAAAAATACAAAGTCATGATAGTAATGAAGGTTAACAAATGAGTTAGTGTTGGGAAACACATTAACATCTCGCTAATACATTATTCTAGAATCATATCACAATAAAATACGCCTCCTAGAGCCTCTCTTTTGTGTATTTCTTGCCTACTGTACTAAATATTTGCGACAAAATATCAATGAAACACCAGCACTGAAATTGTGAAACAATGGACTGGGCTACATCCCAAATTGCATGCAACCAAAGTACGCATCAAAGTAATGCACCATACTACTGAATCTACACTACTCTACTACAGTAGCATGCAACTAGGATGCATAGAAGACTGAAAGTGATTAAACTCATATTATTCATCACCTGGTGCAATACATCTGCACTCTGAGTGATGAGGTATGAAGGTGCTGTGTAAGCCCCACGGCACGTGCATGGAGCTGGATGGATGCACATATGGTGAGTCCATGGAGAAGTGGTGGAACATGGAGCCCGGGTCCATATGGTCCATAAAACCGTGGTAGGGTTTAGGTGTTCTGTCACAATCGTTCACCTTATGAGAGATATTGCAGTGATGGTGGTCAGGAGTTTCCTGATGCACACCTGTGAATGAGCCTGAACAGATAGAGACAAGTCAGACATTACTAAATTAAAAGTAATAAAAGTTTACATGATTGCTGAGGCCACAAAATGAGCTAGCCGGCATTTTGCAAGCAAGATGACTTACTTTTTTTTATTTCCTTTGTCAATATTCTGTACAAATTCTTAGACATGACTAAACTTTTCTTTATAAGGCTATGCAGGAAATAGTAAAACAGTGAAGGTACTTTTGTCTATGCAGACATTCAAAGATCCTGGCCAAACAAACAAACAAAAGACAATTCTTTTCAAGTTTGAAATGGAAACGACGTATGACCACAGAACATATTATATGTGCGTATGACCTAAAGAAGCGTAACTAGCGCTTACATTTTAACTAATCACTTCGTTTGTGGACGCCATTTTTATATCATCTTTACAAATAGTTATTATCTGTGTGAGAGTTATTTTACTGATATTGAAAAGAAGTAAACACCTATTTGGTAAGTAATTATTTAAGAACATTTTTCGTTTGAAACGGAAATTATGCATGACCACTATTTGTTGAAAAATAAAATTGGCAATTAACAAACTTATTTTATAAATACTGCATTTTAATTTTTTCCCCGTGCACTCAGTGAGCGAAGCCACTGGGGAATCAGCTAGTAAATAAATAAATAAACAAACAAACAAAGAAATAAATAAACCTAAAGTTTCAGGAGAATGGGGAAGGTCAAGAAGGTCCAAGGAGACTGGATATACCCAGAATGCCCAGAAATCTGTAGACTATGCTTGTAGGTAGATTGCATTATTCCTACATTTCCTACATGCATTTGTTTCTATAAACTGTAAAAATAAAATAAAAAATCTATCTCCTTGCTGAATACAGAACTGACTTTTCTTAAATGGACAGAGCTAGCTCAGATGTTATATTGGTACACCGAGTAGTTTTGCTACCCCATTGTCCCAGGGACCCCTGGTTCAATCCTGAGCTCATGTTAT
>JAQMYI010041995.1:0-20607 GCA_030014275.1 Clariallabes melas | reverse complement strand
ACACACACACACACACACACACACACACACACACACACACACACACACACACACACACACACACACACACAAATCAGTAAAGTTAAAAAACATAAAAGCATTGTTGGAAATAACAAGAGAAAAATCACAGAAAGAAAAAATAAACACAACTGTAAAGTCAAAACCACAACAGCTATTTTGGAAAAACATAACAGGAAAACCAAAACCACATCACATTTGAAAAAAAAAACCAAACAAACAAAACACAACACAACAGCACATCCGTAAATACAACAGTAAAACCAAAACCACAACAGCAAATTTACAAGCACTATGTATACTGTATTACATTTCACACTATATACACTATATATATAAGACGTCGATATTGTGAAAAAATCCAACAGCAAATTTGAGAAAAAAGAGCTAATTTGCAAATCAACAAGAAACATCAAAAGCACAGTAGTATGTTTGAAAATAAATTAAAATAGTAATGTCAAGACATAAAAATAAGTACTAACAAAGTAATGTCAAAAACACAAGTAAATATGAAAAATAAATAAATAAATAAATACATACATACATACATACATACATGCATACTGTACATACATACATACATACATACATACATACATGCATACATAAACCACCACTAACAGTAAACCCAACAGAATTTCAAAAACACACACAAAATCAAACACCCACACATTTTATTTTATTTTATTTTATTATTATTATTATTATTATTATTATTATTATTATTATTATTATTTGATTGCTATTTTACTTAGGAATCATTCTTCTTCTGGACAACCTGCTTTCCATCAGGTGTGTTTTCAGTGCTTGATTACTCATATCTACATTGTGCAAATTTTACAGCATAGCTAAAACACTGGCATAAGATGGCCCTCTGTAACAAAGAATTTATCATAACAAATGAATAAATAATAATAAAAACATTAATACATAATAATCATTTTGACCAATGTTTACTGTGAAAATATCCTGCAGCTCTGTTTTTTTAAAGTCTCTCAGACTGGGGCACAACATGCAACATGGTGTTTAATAAGGATGTACATACTGTGCAGTATGTAATGTACACATGTTTCTGATTTTGTCTCTGTGTTATCACATTTGTTGTGGTGATTTTTCTTGTGTTATTTTATATTTGCCATGTCCGTCTCCGGATTTGCTTTGTGTGGTTTTTTTTTTTCTTTTTCTTTAATGTGTTTTCCACAAATAATAGCTCATCTGCTGGTTGTAGAGCCATGAAAACATTTCAGCAGTTCTGACAAATGACTTCATTTTCCACAGAGGTTTACTTAAAAAGCACATCGAAAAATATTTGCACTGCCGTTCAGTGATGGCATGTCAAAATTAAGAACATTTGAACAATAATAATAGTCACAGTTGCGATATTATGTTTTGCTAGTGCTTCATCTAACCGTTTCAATACGGTGTCATTTTCAAGCTCTATTCCTATACAATGCTGTACTGAAGGAATTTCTGGCTCTTGTTTCCCTGTAGCTACATTTCTGTGTGCACTTATCCTGTATCAAATATCCTGTCAAAACATATGATGTAAGTAATTGCCTTTGTGTTGTCAGTCTTCGTTACCTAGTGCAAGGTAGATGAAGGTTCTCCCAACCCCCTCCAACACACACACACACAAACACACACACACCTCGAGCCATCTGTAAAACTTCCAAGGCAATGGTATCTAATGAAAGATGAAAGTTTTTTTCTTTCTTTCTTTCAGTTGTCCTCAGCTTTCTCGCACATCTGTACACTATTTGCTGAACGATCAATTCCTTTTAGCACGTCAAACCCCTGAACTTAACTTTACCGGACACCTTAGGGATGAGTTGGAACCCTGACTGCACCCCTGGCCTCTTCACCTGACATGAGCCTGACCTAACTCTTGTGGGTGAAAAAAAAAAATAAATAAATGAGTGGACTGCCTTTTCAGATGAGTGGAGTGTTTTTTTTTTTTTTTATAAGAGCAAAGGGGGAATAAATCTATAACGTAAAAAATTAACAAGCATGTGTGATTGGTCAGGTGTACATGTGTTTGTATAGAGTGTATAAATATGCAGTAGAAATGTTCACATTGTATGATTGCATCTCTACTTTAGGGAACTGAAAATCTTTCCAGGCGAACTGTAGGTCCTGGGTCTCCAATCAGTGTGATTATACTGAACCCAAGGACGAGTCAGCCAGAGTGATTCCTTATACGAAGCCTGAATCTGAGGCTCTCTGAAATTGTCAAGCTTACCCTATCGCAGAGAGAAAAAGGAAAAGGAGCACAATTTCTGAACTTTTGTACATGTCTGATGGAAACTGCTCTCCAGACCCTGGACACAGACTTGTCCAAAGATGCCAAAGAATGTTATTCCCCTATAATTGCAGCACAGCACTCTGGTTGGAATCACCATTCCAGTTTGCCTGTCCAAAGGCACTAATCCAAATATCTCTACAATAAAATATAAGGCGTCTTAACCATTTCTGCTAACAAGCTTTATCGAGATGCAGATTTCCTTTTTCACTAAGACATGGCATCTCCCAACAATGACAAAACTACCACTAGCTGGTTTGCTGACCATGATATTACTGTGCTTGATTGGCCAGCTCACCTGACTTGAAGCCTTTAGAGGATCTACGAGGTATTGTAAAGAGGAAGAGGTGAAAGGTGGTAAAATACAGATGAGCTGAAGGCAGATATCAAAGTAACCTGGTCTTCAATAGCACAACAAACGTCTCCATGCCATGCTGCACTGATGCAGAAATTTGTGCTAAACGAGCCCTGACCAAGTAGTAAGTGCATAAATTAACATACTTTTCAGAAGTTGGACATTTCTGTATTGTAAATCTTTTTTTTTTTGACAAATTTTCAATAATAAGAGGAAAGAGAAACAGATGAGAAACAAATTAATTGACATGTAATGGTCTGAAAAGGGTTACAAAACCATTTCTTAGGCTTTTGGACTCCAGCGAAGAACAGTGAGAGCCATTATCCACAAAGTAACCAGCCCACAAAATGGACTCCAAGGGCAAAATGAGGACTCATCCAGGAGCTCATCCAAAAAACCCCAGAAGAACATCTAAAGAACCACAGGACTCATTTGTCTCATTTAAGGTCAGTGTTCATCAGAGCCGGCCCAAGGCATAAACGAACTAAGTGGCTGCTTAGGGCCCTCGTGGTCAGCAGGGGCCCCCTAAGAGTGCCAGCGTTTTTTTTATATTTATTTTTTTGTGTTATATTATGTCAATAGACAATAGAAATTATACAAAAACGCAATATTAAATGGAAAAAAAATTATGTTAATGGACTGCAGTATGCAAGCACAGTCAGACTGTGATTATTAGAGCTGATTGAAGAGGCAGCAGAACTGCAGCAAAACCATCATAAATGTCACAAAAAGGACGTATCCTTCGGGTTCAGAGAAAATAAAAAAGAAGAAAAGCGAGGAAAAGAAAAATCACCAAGATACAGTAATTTAATGTAAACTAAGATATGTTGCGAGTTAACGTTGCTGGCTAGTTAATTAACAGCCTACAGTATGTAGCGTATCTTTTTGTTTTAAGAAAGTTCATGTTTGAATAAACATCCTTAAATAGTCTTGACATCTTAATATTTTATAATACAACAAATTATTTAAATAGTTTACGATTTAATTATTCTGTGTAAAAATTACTTTTCTGGGTATATATTTTTGTAATAAAAATAAGCTTCTGTTTCATAAACTTGTTACTGATCACAGCTTAACATTATTTACATTAGCCTACCTTTTATATTCCAATATCATTATGCCTCAATTAGCTAGTTACAGATTAAGAGTTGTTGTTTTATGTGTACAGATGGCTTGCTGCTGTATTTAATAATTTATGTTGTTAAAATAGCATTCTGTTCCATCAACTATACTCTTATGAAACTTCCCTAGGAGCACTGTTGAAATATTTTGGAGGTGAGGCGCAACCAACTGTTAGATTTATACTGTACAAATAATCAAGCATTGACAATAGTCGATCGAATCGATCGGCACAGAGGGGCACCCAAAAAAAAAATTCTACTTAGGCCCCATAAAGGTTTAGGCTGGCCCTGGTGTTTATGATTCAACAATAAGAAAGAGAATGGGCATCCATGAAAGAGTTCCAAGGCAGTAGCCACTGCTGACTCACATTTGCCACAAAACCTCTTGATTATCCATAAGATTTTTGGGCAAATATTCTGTGGACCGATGAAACAAAAGTTGAAGTTGTGCATCCTGTTACATCTGGCGTAAAACTAATATAGTTTTTTTTTATATATAAAAATGACACCATACCAACAGTCATACATGGTGGTGGTAGTGTCATGTTCTGGGGCTGGTTTGGAACTTCAGGACCTGGACGACTTAGCATTGATAGAACCATGAATTCTGCAGTCTACCAGAATATTTGTAATTGGAGTGGTATTGGAGTCCGGCCTTAAATCCGACCGAGCTGACCTTACCAGGCTTGAAAACTGTCCATTATGACTCAATGAAATTCTAAATTCAGAATGTTCTGAATTCTGCAGAGAAGAGTGGGCCAAAATTCCTCCACAGCAATGTGAAAGACTCACTGTCAGCTATCGCAAAAACTTGATTGCAGTTGTTGCTGAAAAGGTTGGCACAGCCAGTGATGAAGTTTAGGGAGCAATTACATTTTCACACTGAGCCAGGTAGGTTTGGACAGCGTTTTCGCCATAAATTAAATCATTATTTAAATAAAAATGTATTTATTCTGGTTATCTTTGTGTAATATCAAAATTAGTTTGATGTCCTGAAACATTAAAGTGTAACAAATATTTATTTATTATTTATTTATTTTTAGGGAAACGCAAATGCAATATACTGCAATCTAAAGGAAACTGACAAAACTAAGAAAACACGTAACCAAAATGACTCACTGGGTGGCGCTCTAATCCACTGTCTATTCAAATTAGACACAGTTCTGCTCAAGTGGATAATATTGGTGCAAAAACACACAGAAAAAACAGGAGACTTTTTAAAGACTGAATGTCTTCATCCTGGCTAAGTTAAGTCAATAATATGCCATTTTAAAGTTGGGCTATTTAATCCCTTATTTCCCAAAAAATAAATAAATAATTAATTAGAATATCTGCAGGCATGAATTATGCAAAGCTTTGCAACATATTACATATGATACCATTTCTTTGGCCAAAATGAATGAATTAAAAAAAAAAGTAAATAACAATATAATAAAATAAACTTGCCTCGCTTCAAATAATATAGATTAAAAAGATAGAAGAATAGATCACAATGAATGCAATTTTATGGTAACACAATGAAAATACATTTTCATTGTACATAAGGAAGCAATACATTTTTATATTCTTATAATATGATATGCCTTATATTATTATTATATACCTGTTAATATTATTTGATGTAAAAAAAAAAAAAAAAATAGAAAAATCGAGACAAAAAATTATTGAAATTTTTTAAAATGCTTAAATTTTTAAAATAGGTATGTGGGCAAAAGTTGGACTCTAAAAAGGAAACTTTTTTGATAATATATATTAATCTGTACAATATAGTACAGCAAACATTTTTTTAAATATAAAACATTATATCCTGTTTAATAAGGAACCATTCAATTGTCTCAGCCCTCACTGGACACCAGAATGACATTGTAATATAATATAATTTTTCAAGTTTAATTTAATTTAATTTAATTTAATTTATTATCATTTTTACTTCATATTATTTTACTTGTCTGTATTTTTATTGTTTTATTGAATTGGTAATCAATAGCAACAGAGAAAGGATTTTAATATATTAGTAAACTGAACCCAGAATATAAGCTAGGCTGTTTCTAAATAAAACAATAAATTATCACAGTGAAAACAAATGTGTTTTTACTACTACTTACAGACGGGCCGGCCTTTGGTCCCTGCGGGCGTGGGTGAGCCCTGGGCACCGATGATCCTGTCACCAGTTTACTGGTTTATAATTCATACTCAATATTATTCGATTCAGCTGGTGTAGCCACCAGCAGTGGATGTTTCATACTCGTTTATTATCAAATAAGTGAACAAACAGAACATTCATCACTTTCTTGACAAAATCTTACAAAGCAAACCATATTAATACTACAAAATTGAAGACCTGTGAAGGAAGGTTGTGAGTTTAATACAAATTATTTCAAGAATGAAGACGTTTTGCCTGCGGCTGATTATTAAAAGTCAATGAGGGCATGGTGATGAAAGATGCCTGGAAATAAAAATATTGGTATATATCCCTTTTGTTTTGGGAAAAGGTCAACATATTAAAATCTGAGTTGAAATACAAAGCAAGTGTAATGTTAATGCAACTTAAAGAGTGATTAACATGTAGCAAACACTTTTTTATGTAATAGCAACACAAGTTTATGTAATGTATGTGGGTTTATTTTTTCCTTGCCATTGTTTTAATTGTTATATGTTTGGACCTTTGTCTGTGAAAGAATGTGTTTCCTTTTCCATATAATTATAAAAGTAAGCCCAAACTGGGTGGAGTTGTAGCCTATAGACCCAACACCTTGCTGTAACAAGCCCCATGATGGGGAAAACCCTTGGTTGGGCAAAACTTACAATTAAGGGAAAAATTCCAGTTTGTGCTCAAGCCCCATGCTAGACTAAAGCCCTTTTCCCGGTCAAACCCCATGTTAAACAAAAACCCCTGCTGGTACAAGTTCCTCTTTGGGCAAAGTCTGACGTTGGAAAAAAGCCATTTTGATAGTTTAAGTTCTATGTCTGGCAAAAGACCCTAGTTGGACCAAAACTTACAGTTATGCACAAGTACCTATTTGGATAAAAGTCCTATATTTGACAAAAACACTTTTCCTGATTAAAGCTCCGTGTTGAGCAGAAGTCCCTGGTTGGTCAAAAGCTTCCAACTGGGAACAAATCTCTCTTTGGGCAAAAATCTAATTGTGGACAATAAGCCTTTTTGCTATAGCTAAAGCCCCATGTTGGACAAAAGCTTACAGCTGGACCAAAGGTCCTGGGGAATGTAAATTTATGCTGATGAATTAATTTGCTATTTTCTTTCTTTTCACTTTTAACTGGCTCCTTGTGAAGACACAATGATGGTGATATAAACCATCAGAAATATATTTAAAAGCATCAATCATTTATAATGGCTAAGGGGATTGCAGGCATTTTGCCAACACAGAGTTAAAACCCAGCCAGGGTCTTTAAAAATATTCAAAGGGAGTACAATGACTTAAATACAGCATCTACTTATACTGCATAAATTTCCACTGATGTTGGACTCTAGAGAACCCTCTCAAGGTCAGTGCGTTCTATTAATTGTGTATTGCATGCATTGCTATGTGTTCAATATGCAAAATGTCACTTCTCCTAGCAACATATGCAGTAGTAGCTTCTATTTTCTACTTACAATTCAGAAAGTACAGGCTTAATAATATGCCTTTCATTTAAGTGCAAGCTGCTGCAAAGAAAACAGTAATAAGTCTGGCAGTCAGCTAAATATGAGGTTTCCCCCTTTTACATTGTACTTAACTCATGCGATAGGGATAAAAGTGCCACTAATGACGTGTCTTTGCTCTTTTTAAAAAGACAATATAAGAAGATAATAATATCTGATGATCTGCATATGTGAAACCTGTATGATTAAAATGACGTGCTGTTGAATAGTTTTATAAAATGGTGTATGCTGTGTGTAAAGATGAAACTGGGCTATGAGTCACTCATTCCCTCACCACCCTCTAATCTGCTGACAAACCAAAACCAGTGCTCCCACACACAGGGAAATGCCCATTAACTCCAAGATTTAAAATGGCAAATTGCAAAGGAAGCACAGTGATGCTGAATTGTTCAGTTCATGATTGTACTGTAGCAAAGCGAAGGTCAATCGAGTTTCCTGACCGGCAAGGCTTTCTGACCTTTTCTGTATTTAAATTACTTATATATTAAAACTTGACTAATAAACTTTGCAATACTATCTAATACAATGTTTGTTCTTAAAATGCCAGGTAGTTCATCTTAGTTCATTTTGATCATACTGTAGTCTGAAGTTTTTTTTAACCAAGCATGTGTGCCTCAGTGCATGCAAATCCTCTCAGGAGCTCTAAGAAAGCTTTCTTAGTTTAACAATGGCCTTGGCAGTATTTACATCCTTCTGTATTAAAGGATTAAACAAGGCTTTTGTAGGCAATGTGATCCTAGAATAGTTCACTCAGAGGCAGAAGGTCTAATACTGTATGTGTCACTATACTGGAGGTTCAGAAATTTAATATACTTCCATAATACTTTGCTGTTCACAATTCACAGCCTGGGCAAAATGTATAAAACTACAGTACGTCCTTTACAATCTGTGCTTGGATTGCAAGTGCCTGTGCTGATATTTAGTAGAGAATTGGTGTAAGCTGTTGTAAAATAAATCTGTGGGTTTTTGTTACTGTTAAATATTATACACATAGCATAGCATCAACATACAGCTGGATAATGTACCTCATACAGTAGTTATAAACAGGAAATTAGGCAATGGTTAATAAAAACTCAAGGACAATTTTAATCCTTTAAACAACCCGTTTAATACTAAAATCAGACACACAACTGTGGAATGGAAGTGTGGATCAGGCTACAGATACTATTATGTTACTTTACAGTATCTTAACAGAATATTCCCAGGTGTCCACATTTCCTCTTTCAAACACTAATACTGTATGTTTTAACAATAATACAAATCATTTTTACCAGAAACACAATATGCACGTGTATAAGCAAAACCATTTCTGAGGATCGTTCTCTCCCTGTTGCCTAGATCATGATGGACTCTAATGGTCGATTTTTTTTCTTCAGTTTATTGTCCTTTTAAATGCACTGAAGTTATACAAGTATGCATGTAATAACTACATAATTGCCAGCTATTACATAATGGATAGCATTTTACTCAACCCTAGGTCATGTCACAGAAGTACTGTAAAAGCACATGATTAATGTGTTATAGTAGATGTCATACTCTGGCATGAGTCGTTCATGTCCAGTTCTATAGTTGTATCATGTTACCATTACCCTTCCCCTTAATTGTCATAACTGTTATAAGTATATTTTGAAAGCTTATGTAAATTCTTGCAAAAGGAAGGTTAATGATGGTTTACTGTGCCAATGGAAAATTTTCAGCTTATTTACATAAAGTATCCAGACTCATCACTTAATACTTGGTTAAAGTACCTTTGGCAGCAGTGACAGCTTCAAGTCTGCTTGTAAGTGATGCTACAAGTTTGCCATACCATTCTTTTGAACATTTCTTCCATTCTCCTTGGTAGAATCGTTCAAGCTCTGTTGGATTCAGGTCCAAATTCTGGCTGGGCCATACCAAGACTTTCACAGAGTTGTTCAGAACCAATTCGGCGGTATACTGTACTTTAAGTCGTTGCCTTGTTGAGATGTCGCCCTAGTTAGCATAGGTAAATTGTGATGGGGCTTTTAGATGTCTGAATAATTTCCTGAATAAAACAATATGTATTTATATGGATGAGTTGTTTTCTGATGACAGAAGCCTGAGCGAAACAAACTTTTTCATTACTTTGAGCATGCTGCTTAAAAGCTAGCGATAAATTGTGTACACAGTCACTAATTGCATAATGTAAAAAAAAGAAAGAAACAAGCCTATACTAAACACTGCAGTTTGTTAAGGTCGACACCTTTTGTCCATTTTCTTAAGCAATCTGTGCCTCCTGTTTACACTGGCAGCAACACAGCAAAGCTGCTGCAAGTTCATTTTCAAGGAGAGCAGTCAGTAACAGGACATAAACCGACAGTTCAAATGTTATTAAAATTTGGTTTTAGATAATCTTTCCTGATCATAGCTCATGAATCAGTGATATTAAGCACCACTGTGTGCTTGAAGTGTTGATATTTTCTTTGGACCAGGAAGACATCCGCTTTTTGGTCGAATGCATGATTTTGCATATGATCTTTAGTTAGGTAGCTAGTTTGAGTGGCTATACTGCATAGCCAGAAGACCCTGGTGAAAAGTATTGTGAGAAGTCTGTCAATCAAGTAAGGTAAGACTCTAGCCATGGCATTTTTATACAAGAGCTTAGGACATGGTGGTAAGTCGACACCTACAGTATGAGTCACTACATTCCTTGTAGTGATTTTATATAGCTAATTTATGTGTTCGGTAGTTTACTTTGTCCTTTCATAACAAGATTTACTCTACATTGCTGTACGGAAAAAACTAATGATATCTGATAAAATGTAGCATGCACAATTTTTTTCCTTACAAAGTCTCAACATTACTATTTTTGTAATAATTAAAAGAATTGCAAATAAGATAAAACAACATGGCATCAGCACCATTTCAAACTAAATTTGTTTTCTAAGGAGATGTATGGACAACTTTACTACCTTACTTGATCTTCAAGTCTGATCCTATCCGCTTGTGCCAATCAAGCGAGATGATTAGGGATTTTTAAGATTAGGAATTTAAGAGTGTAGAAAATAAATTCCTTTTAAATTGTTTTTAAACCTAAGCTAAATGTGCACTGCAGTTTTAAATCATCTTTGCGTTGTAGTTTCATAACGTAAACTGACGATCGGGCAGTTAAGGAATAATTACATTCTAATGGATATATGTTTATTTGACAATTAATCAGAGTAAAAATCTCAACTTGCTTTTAAAAATTTAACAGTTAAAGCTCCAAGAAATATTTATATATATTTAACTTTAAAGTATACACTACTGGCGGCATTCTCCACAGGTAATGGTGGGCACAAATGCTGATGTGTCAGTGTGAGGATCCCAGTCGCTTCTGTGGTTTTTAAAAGCATCCCTGGCTTTTACACCAGCACTGTCCATTACCCAATCCATTCAGAATTCCCTGGTGTGGAAGAAGCACATACTCTCAGCACCTACACAAACAATCATGTGACATAAGAAACCATTATGTATTATTATCTCAACAGGCTGGCCGCAGACAGATAGGGCCTCTTATAGAAATGAATTCAGTATTGAAGGTATAGGTCAGGACATCCACTATTATTTCGTGCATCATAAAATTTTGTATAAACTAAACTATGCAAATTCTAAACTTTAACATACGAATGATTAGAGTTGTTAAAGATTATACAATATTTAATTATTAGCGATTATAAAAGGTTGGGAGAATGAAATGCATTGAGTGTCTGATCTGGTTGGCGGAAGAGGAATGGTGAAATGATCATTCTCAGTATTAGTTAATGTTAAGGGATTTTAGTGATTTATTAGTGAAAGCAGTGTGAAAAGCACAGTGCCTCAAGCGCACAGTTCATTAATAATGCAAATGAGTTCTCTAATGGTACTAAATTCAAGACATGGGCTTTTTTTCACTATTTAAATCATCCATGCTTCTAAGTACAAAAAAAAAAGCTCTGATAGTAATATGAGGACAGTCTGATTTTGTTTAATAGAAACTCCATGAAAATTGCAAATATTATTATAATATTAGCAGCACTGGAACTTCTTACATTTGTCAAATTATTAAGAGGAAATGAGAAACAGCTGCATAGATTTACTTAAGATAAAAGTCTCTCTCTCTCTGATGCATGGGTGTACTGCAAGGGTGGTTAGGGGGGGGCATTGGCAACATAGCATGAAGAATAATCGTCCCTTTAGCCATCCAACATTTTTATTGTACTAATATTTGGATTATTTGGAGGCATAACATTAGATTTCTTCATTAAAAAAAAAACTTTTATGAGCTACAATTACATAATAGTCTTGATTTTATAACACTAATGCTCTTTGTACATTTTTATTAGACTAGAGTCACTTTGTGAAATGCATGTCATAGATTTTGTGTTAAGTTGGCAGTTTTTATGGATACTCAGGATTGTCCAGTGTTTATATCGCCACTGCTATGCGACCACTGTTTTTTTCTAATGTAAGGCCAGTTGGAAAGTAAAGGGAAGTAAAGGGTTTGTCTGTATGACCTCTAAAGGAAACAGGCTGTTGTGGCTTATGGCATTGAGCCTGAATAGAGAGAATGGATGTAATGCTGAACTGCCAGGCGATACTGTTCCTGGGTCACCTCAGAGCTAAGCCAGCTAGAGTTTCCCACAGTTCTCTCTCACTGTTTCCAGTGCCACCTTTCTCTATGTCATCAGAACCGTGCTCATGAACACTGATCCTTGATCAACTAATGGAATCAATCTAAACTTTGATTTTTGATAATTTCGAGTTTTGATCACTTGGAGTTTGACCATTTGGGCATAATAAAATTGAAGTGGTTTGACAAATATAAACAATTACTGTAGGACTTTCTGAATCTATGCTTATATTTTAGATATTTATTGAAGTCATTAAGTGTTATATTTCTAAACTTTACACCAACAGGATCCATCAGTATTTTTTTGTTTTCAGGCATTAAACAAATTCAATTCAAATGACCAACAAAACAGATATTTACAATATTTAAAAAATCTTTAAGAGCCTAATTTTTTCTGTAGTTTAGCGATTGTTCCTCAGTCAGAGAATCACTTCATTTAGTCACTTAATGCAAATGCATTTACTACAAAAAATGTGTTCTATGAAACAAAAATTGATAATAGTAACTATCTCCTCTGAATAATTTACCGCCTTAAGGAGGTAATAATAATCAAAAGCTAGCACATCTAGCCCCACCCCACAACCCAGAGCACCCAAAGGATCCGTTGCCAACGTCATAGTTCTGGACGCCATAAAACACCACGAGAGGTCTTGCAAAGTCATGCCCTTAGGGGCCAGAGCTGCCCCAGTGGCACAAGGGGAACTTATGCAACATTGTTATAGTGGATCGGTATACATAAACAGCTATTCTCCACTGTACCCAAATAAAAAAAGAAATCACAAATTCCCAGGCTATGCCCGTGGACCTTAGTTTGAGAACTACTGATCTAATAAAGACATATTTGGCCTTTAAACCCTGGATAGTTTAAATAAATTAAATTGTAATGTGTTACATTTTATTAAACCTTAGCATACAGTATGTGGTGTTAATGAAACCTGATTACTAAACACTTTACAATTTTGTCAAACAATTTACCTGACTGGTTAAAAAAAAAAAAATCATACTGTATGAGAGAAAATAGCAACAAGAGAAATTACATTACATTTAGGCATTTGGCAGACTCCCTTATCCAGAGCAACTTAATTATTATTATTATTTTTTTATCTCATTATGCATCTGAGCAGTTGTGGGTTAGGGTCCCAACAGTATTAGTGGTTGTTGGATTTGAACCTGGAACTTTTTGAACTATAGGCCAATGCCTTAACCACTGAGCTATATACTGTACTGTAGTTTAAGAATAAAAAGCTCCCTAAAATTACAAATAATATTTAATGACAAGGTATTGGATACAGCTTTAGAAAATGGAAGATGTGCTCTCAGCATAAATCTCTTAATATTGTGTATGGCTGCCTATCTTCATGTTATTACATGATCTCACACACAATTCTACTTCTTTTTAGTTTACTTCAATGATAACTATGAGGTTGTTGGCCCAGCAAATAATGGGCAGGCACAGGCAAGACTGCAACACGATCATAGTCCAGGCTGGCATAAGGGCTGTCCAGATGGATCTAAAATGTGTTGACAGATGCTGGAACCAGACACCAGGTCTGGGGCCAGTATAAACACGTCCCCACTGTATTTCCCTCAGTATCCGGTGCTTATTTAGGTTTGTGAAGAAACTGGCCTGTTCTAATAAAGATGAATCAATGTGCCATGGCAGGCATTTGATTGAAATCAATTCCATAGTTGTGAATAAAACATGAGAATAGATGATAGAATTAATTGACTCCTACGGCTAGGATTTCTCTAACAGATGAATGACAGAATAAAGTAGCTATTTAAAAAAAAATGTTGATGTCCTTTTTAGGATATTGTTTGGATATCGCCTACTGGTAAAACAGTTGAATATTAAAATAAAAATATCCAGTAAGATTAAATTACTGCTATTACAAGAGGGTTGAAAAAAAAAAAAGAATAAATACTGCAGTGGTTCTTCCTGATCTATTTATTAATAATGCAATTTCAGCATATTCTCCTGATTCTGATGCACTTAACATAATTATATATACTTTATTATACCTTATACCAAAACACACATTTATTTTAATTATCATATAATTGTGCAGACCATAAAGTTACATAATGATGGCTATAATTAATAACCACTATTTCTTTATCTACATCTAAACTTAGCCCCAGTAACCAATAAGATATCTGCTTCCCATCCTTACATAATCCTCTCCTTTTGGGGACAACACTCACACAAATACAGGACGGTCCATGATATTATGATATCTACTTGTTCTTAGTCACTAGAGATAATAACCTACAGTACTTTCTGCATGACACTTTGAGCCTATTGCTTTTATATATATATAGGCCTATATATATATATATATATATATATATATATATATATATATATATACTGTATATATAAGCTATACAATAATTTTAGATGTTTTTTTATTAATGACCACTATAATAACACACACGTTTTTCAAAATGTCTCTTCTAGATGTTACTAGATATGTATTTACTGTCTTTCGTAGCTCATTTCTGACATTTTTTCAATAGTTGCACGTATGCATTTGAAGAACTCAGGATATGTAGTTTTTCTGTCAACACATTCCATCTATCTCTGTAGTGAGTAGCACATATCCTGCATGACTGTTAGGCAAGTCATAAGTAATGCATTTACAGCATGATTCAGCAGTGAGGATGATAACATCCTCCAGTAAATTTAAATGACCTACAACTGACATCAAATGAAAAAAATTATGTATGTTTTCTGATATAAACTGATTCGGGTGCTTCAAATTGCACATGGTGGTAGAGTAACTCTCCTTTCTGTTCCTCCATCACTGAGTGCTTGATGAAGCACGAGGGTGTCTGACATCCACAGAAGGCTACAGAATGTTTGACAAGAGCGAATGGATGAAGAAGTTTAAAGAATGGAAAAAAAAAAACTGGAGTTTGGAGACAATCAACTGCAACCACAAATTCATCACTTGTCATGGAGACTATGTTGAGTCGTATCTTTATGCAGAGGACGAGTTACTCTACCAACATGTGCAATAATAAAAACTTTATGGCCACTTTTGCATTACTTTCAGTACAGCCCTTGTATTTAGTCAGATTGTGCCAAGTTGTCTGGAGACCCAGTGGGTACATGCATCCTGAGACAAACAATGTAGGTCAGAATGCACAAGAGACACATGTTTGTTCTCACTCCTGCAGGCCTCCGAGCTGCACATGATGTGATATATGAGCCAGCACACAAGGAATCCAGGTTTCTATAAGTCTAACAAAAATGTGGGTGGAGGAGAGGTGTTTTCCATTTAAGAGTTTCTGTCTGTTACACAAACTAACACATGTATACTTTGGGAAAAGAATAGCTATATATAGTAAGGGAGCAAATTACACATGCAAGAAAAATAGATGCTTTGGAGAAGTACTAAGAAATGTATCTTTCTATGGGTCACTTTATTTCCACAAACTCTGTGATGTTGTGTCACAACTTAATAAGAAAAAGTCTCATTCTGAACTAGGGAATAATTCACTGGTGGCCCATTATTAATACAGAGAACTCGATCCTATTTGTCCACAACATTAGTGCAGGGCGTACCATTTGGATTGAACAAGCGAGCAGAGATGAATCATTGTCCTAAATAGAAATGGTTTACATCATTTTTTTTTCAATACTCATGTGAGAAATTAGTAGTTGTCTACTTCAGTGCTGTCAGGGCATTGCTTGCACAGGTATAATGATGGTCAATAGAAGAAAAAATTGCTCTTAAATATAACGTTCAACAATCATTTCTTTAAAATCCTTGAGACTCCAAGGATTGGAAGATATGAGTTTAAGGTCCCCTCTGCTTCAGAGTCAATACTTTTTTCAGCCTTGATTATCTGGTGAATCTTGCTTTCACTTCTCAAATCTGCATGATCTTGTCATCCTGTTCAAGCTGAAGGCGGTTTTGCACTACACATGCCAAGTCTACAACTCAATGCTGCACTGTTGCTGTCACTGTTTTTGTCATTTCTTTTAGTTGCACATCATCAGACTACACCGCTTAGTCCTTTGTTAATTTAAACATATATATATCCAACAAATAAAAAACTGCACTCAATACTTAAATTTTGCTGCTTATATAGTCGTTTGCTTAAGTACTTTAAATAAACATACATTATTTCTAAAATAATATATACATATATTACAACATTCTCCCACCTAAGGTCCTTTCCCCTTGGCCAAGTCCATGTGCGCAGCTCTCTGAAGTAATGATTTGCAGATATTGCGGCAACAAAAAGCAAGTGTCAGTATCATTTCTTATCACTATTTCATTGTTTTTATTGTCAGAGTCAACATTCCACACCATTTTATGAATAAATGTTAGCAAACAGTTAACATGTTTGGCATCTTCAATACCACTTATCCTGTAAAGGGTCATGGGTCGCTTTGTTTTAGGACAAAATAAGCAATAGTATTGCAAAATATTAATTAATTTTCAATTTAGTTTTAGCCCTATTAAATGGTCATTATGGCAAACCACTCACTCATTGTCTATACCGCTTTATCCTGTAAACAGGGTTGCAGTGGAGCCTATCCTGGAGCCTATCCTAGGAGACTTAATACAAATGTACATATACAAATTTACACACTACGGGCAATTTGGGAATGCCAGTTGGTCTAATCTGCATGTTTTTGGACTGTGGGGAAGAAACCTGGAGTACCCGGAGGAAACCCACCAAGCACGGGGAGAACATGCAAACTCCATGCACACCCGAGCTGGGACTCGAACCTTTGACACTAGGGGTGCAAGGCGAAGCCATGGCAAACCAGCTTTATCAAAAAATTATGAAAATGATTATAAAAATGACACTTTTGTGATGTCTGAAATACCATATGATGCTACTGTTACAACTAAATAATCATGTCATGGCTAATATTAGCCAAAAACATCAGCATTTTTTAAATTACAAAAGGGTGAATAGTTGTGACAGGGTTGAATGTTGGACACTTTTTTTTTCCATAACTGTCCCAAAAGGCACTTGGTTTAGAGAATGACCCTTACCCTAAAAAAAAAAAAAAAAAAAAAAGCTGGCTATTTTGGAGTGTATTCAGGATCACATGTTAATTACAAAGTGCATTTTCTCTTTCAGGAATTAGTGAGAAAAATCCTATCCACTGGCATTAAGACTGTCCAAAAACAGGCTTTACGAATAATTAACTGTAACATGTAAATGCACATAGTACCGACCAAACAACAACAACAACACCACCACATACACAGCTCACAGCTCACACTGCTGTTCCTGTTCAGTTCAGGAGTGATGAGCTGCTTCACACATCGACCGTTACTCTGCTGGAACGCACGCGACGGGTTTGAAAGAGAATGCCTCTTATTCAAAGCAGACAATGAGATTTTAATTTATGCAGCACACTGCTCTCTGATTGGTCGCGACCGTGCAGCGCCTCTCTACTTCCTGCCAGTGGCGTCTGGTTACGACGTGAGCACGCGCAGGACGCCTGTAATAAACACCATTGTTTACTTTTTTTTTTGGGGAGAAATGCGGAGTGGAGTATGAGCTCCGGTGTGTGAGAGTGAGCTCCGGTGTATGTGTGTGTGAGCTACGGTGTGTGAGAGTGTGTGAGCTCGGGTTCTCTCGGCTCTGAGCGCCTCAACCTGTTCCTACCATATCAATGGATTTAAAAGAGTCGGGAAGCGTCGTTTTAACCGCGTACCATTCATTCACTGCCTCAAGGTTACGGCGGGTGGATGAGAGCTATGAGCCGTTCACATCCACACAGTCTTCTGCTGGCAGGTAAAAGACACACTTACACTGCATGCGTTGATAACTGGATTATTTATTTAGGTCAGGCACAGTTTACTGAAGATGCACGTTTATGATTGGTTCTGATTTTATGATTGATGTCAGAGCTGTCTTTTGAAAAAAAAAAAAAAAAACGTTGCTAAACCCCCACACACACCTTAGTGGCTGGTTGCTCTCAGGTCATACATGCACAAAATTCTAAATCGATATATGTATGTATGTATGTATGTATGTGTGTGTATATATATATATATATATATATATATATATATATATATATATACTGTATATCTATGTATATGTGTGGCATGGTGGTGTACTGGTTAGCACTGTGTGACCTCCAGGGTCAAGGGTTTGATTCCCATCTCGGGGTCTGTGTGCATGGAGTTTGCATGTTTTCCTGGGTTTCCTCAGGGTACAGCGGTTTCCGTGTGATTAGGCTAATCGGTGTTCCCAAATTGCCCGTAGTGTGTGGATGACAATTGGGCGTCGAGCTGGCAACTTGAGTAACTGCCATAGAAGCAACAGATATATCACCAAGGTGGGGCGTATCTATCACCTGATGTGGCGGATGGCAGTGGACGGAACAAAATGCCAAATTTTTTATTTTCGTATGTGTGTGTTTTTTAATCTTTTAATTCTTTATAATCGTCACAGTTGTTAACTGGTTAACCCACTGACGACTTTACATCCAGGACTGTAAATAGTATTATTAGAATGCAATATTTTATTTCTTCTGACAATACCTGTTTGCATGGCAATCTTTGCTCCATCCAACATAGTTTGTTCTATATGTTGTTATATTTATATTTGTAGTGCAGCTATCTTTGTTTTTGTTTCATTCTTACATCCTCTTTATTTCTCTAAACAAATTTTGTTGTAATGACAATGAAGTTTGTTTATCTTTATCCTGTTACAGGTGCAGTCAGTAACTTTAATTCAAAACACATTTTGTAATATTTGTCAAGTTTACATATTAATATCTGCTACATATTAATAGGAAGAAATAAATAAATAAAATTCTTCATAGATCCAAGATTTAGGAAATTACAATATACTGTAAAGAAGTGAGATATGCTGATTAACACTGTAATGGAAACCACCTCAAATCACAAACCTCATTAGTATTCTCTTGAACTGACAAATGGTCAGTGCCTTACACACTATAACCTTAGTGTTGAGTAATCTTTATTTTTGGTACAATTTAAGAAAAAAAAAAGTACTGCACTGTACTATGAGGACATTTATTTTTGTACCGTGAATGTTTATATTTTACCTAGAAATGTGAATATTATGTATAATTTGAGGTGGAATGTGAAGTAAATTATTAAAAATAGTCATCATTCTAAATGAAATATACTAAAGGTACAAAAGCGGTAACAGTGAAAGCTGCAGGTCAGTCCATTCTCTGTAGCATGAGTCTGGGATTGTATGATATATCGTTTATCTGTGTTGATGTTCTTGCACAAGACTGCTGCATGACTTTTTGCCCTTTAACCAATGAACAATCACCATGATGAGTATCAGCTGTATCAGATGAGTGTATGTGTTTTATTGAACCATGTAATTTGATAGCAGACCACTTTTAGGTGAGCGAACAGATAGTATTAAAGTAAATAAGACGATGACATATCAGTATATGACATCATGGTGTTGAACTTTTGTTTAGTGGTACTTTTGTGAGATTGTACCATGGATCATTTCAGTTGTTGTTTTCGGGATTTCTTGATTGACTTGATTGGCCAGTGTAAAACTCTCTGGGTTTCCCCTCACCGATGAAGTCCCTTGTTTTGCTGGCGGTGTGTTTTTGGTCATTGTATTGCTGCGTGACGAAGTTTGTATGTTTTGGATCTTGAACAGATTCTCACTTCCTCCACACTTTGACCTTTCAATCATTTTGGTAAAGATTAGTCTTGGTTTCAGGGCTTTTGTGTCTCATCCCTGTATTTCTTTGTGAATTCCAATCTGGACTTCTGATTCTTATTGCTGTTGTCTAGTTTGCATCTGGTGCTGAGGTCTCTGTCTTTCTGCTCGTAAAGGCTTCTTCAAAAGGCTCCTTTAATTACTTTCATCCCTGCCCTGTGGAAGTTGTTGTTTTTGTTATTGAGTGTTGTTTTGGGGGGTTTTCTTCACTGTTCTCACAATTTAATTTCTTTGATCAGCTCATGTGTTTTTTCCTTGGCTGACCATAATGTGTTTGTTAGTAGTGTTTTTTTCCCCACATGACTTTCCAGATTTGTTGTATTGGTTATGTTCAATGCTTGTACAATGGCTCTGATTGAATTCCCCCTCTATTCTAAACTTCACATCGGTGTGCTTTTCTCCCATAAACAGCTCTCTGGTCTTCACGCTGGTTTATCCTTTTTAAAAACACGTGCAGCTCTTGCAGGTAAAACTCCATTGCTCAAACCAAGAATGGACTTTCAGAGCTATTGATTTGTTTAAACAGGACACATCTGGGCATCAAAAAACACCTTTCGGTGACAGTGTCCAATATTTTCTTGTCACTTAAAAAATAGGTGGGTTTAAATTAGGGCTGCACGATATATCGAAAAATTATCGTTATCGCGATAATGGTATACGCAATATCTGTTTCGCAAAGAGTTGCGATAAATGAAATTTAATTTGTGCCAAGCATTTGTGTCCAAATTTGACGAATCAGATGGGCCCTTACTATCTTTATCCCGCCTCCCAAGTAGGTGATATAATGCTATTGGCTAGACCGGGCCAAAAGGTGAACCTAGCGGCTCAGAGCAGAGA
>JAQMYI010041875.1:0-22556 GCA_030014275.1 Clariallabes melas | reverse complement strand
CACACACACACACACAAAATACATAATGATCGGCTTATCTGGTGCTAAATATAATTTTTAAAAAGGCATACTAGAATACTATAAACAGGGGTCATAATAAACATACCTGAACAAAAAACATCCAAAAAGAGAAAAGGGGTTCCTTTTCAGCTATGATTTTAAACAGAGCCTATTTACAAGAAATAGTAACCTTCCAAAGAACCCTTGACACATTTCTATTTCTAAGAGTGTACTGAATGACTCATGAGAAGTAGTTCCTTAGGAATAGACCATGATTTCTGACTGTAAATGAAGTGATGTAACTTGTGTAGACAGACAATAAAGGGTGCACAAAGTGACAAATCTTAAATGCGATCACGACTCTTGTTCCCCATAAAGAGAACAGACATGAAAAACATACTATAAGTTTCTCACCTCTTGAAAATAAAGCTGGTTAAATTCATCGCCGATGCGCCGCAACTCTAACGCAACGTACACCTCCGGTTGCATGTCCCCCGCAGATGATGCTCCGTGGGGTGGATAGTGGTTATGGAGAGCAGGCCATAATTCTAGGAAAAGAAAAACAAAGAAACAATAAAGATAAATTATGTGCAAGCTATGTGACATACCAAAAAAAAAGTGAGATATTAAATGTTTAGTCAGATACCAAAATGTTAATGTTATCTTCATCTTATTTCCTGTCTTTCCCTAGCAAATCCCATTTCATCTCCTCAAAAACTCGCAAACTCAAAGAAGCTTTTTAGCTGTCATGCATTGAAGATTTTGCAAAGCATATATGATCAGTGCGCAGGAACTGTTTAGGACAAACAATTTGAACACGTCAGATAACTCAGCGATAAAACTCTAAGCCCTGCAGTAAATCTGAGTTGTGGTCAGAATACACTGGAGAGAATACTGAGGCTAAGTGCTAATAATACAACCACAATCTGGCTGAAGGTGCACTGATTCTCCAGCTATGACTCAAGCGAGAACTAGTTTTACTGTTATTTCTCATGCCCAATCATATTACGACCATATGCTACTCATTTCCACACATCAGCCTGGTTGAGACTTTCACTATAAAATAGCCAAAAACTCACTCATGATATTACTCAATTACGTTCTCTACTTTTACAAGCTGGGCCACAGGCCAACGACAGCAAAAGTGACGGGTAATAATATAAGGCTTGTTTGTTTACATGTCAGCTGTCACTGTGGTCGGATGGATTTGCGAAGTGCTCTGTTATGACTGACACACTAATATGATACACTCTCTTTCACTGTGTCAAACATATCACAATATACGTCTCTATAATATACATCTTATAAATCACAACAAAGTTTGCTGATTTCGATGACAAACTGTTACAATAAATGCAAACAAAACAAGTAAATACTGATGGGGTAACCCTGCTTCATAGGAGACAGATGAGAGCCCTGATAAGTTAGTGTTGTGTTCCTTCTCCAATAAGAGTGGCCTCTTGGAGACAGGACACTATCAAGGTAACCCACAAACATGATTTATCACAGGCTCTCATCTCCTGCCTCTCTATAAAAGAGAACAGGAATGGTTAGCTCTCATGTCTGGGCTTCACAAAAGACTATTTTGACTGCCTGAGTATAAAGCTTCAGCTCTGGCTGGTCACCTAAAGCCTCTGCAACAGTACACAGAAATAAAGAGACAACAAGCAAATCAAGTTACTCCATCACTTCCATTGTGAGGAAAGGTGCATGCTAACTCCCTACACACTCTAAACATGGGGGTTGCCCTCAGTGCAAAGACAAAAAAAAAATGTTTCCTGTGGGTATGTGAAAAGGTACACGGACCTCCTAACTCAAACGGATGTTCATGTACATGCAAGTACAGTCACATGTGTAAACAAATACTCAAGGTTTAAGAAATAGATGGGAATAATGTTGACTTTATGGATGAAGAAACTTTTGTTGGGCATCACCTATCAAGCTGTGATTGTTTAACAGCGTTGATTAAAAGAGGAGGATAAACAGGCCATTATTGTAGGTGTTTACTAGTGTTAATATAACTTGCAATATACAATAACACGACTCTATTTTGTATGTACACACACAAAAAAATAAACTTCGTTAAACATGCTCATGCACATTTTACTACTGCACAGCTGGGTCAGATTTCAGAGACTATTCATGCATGGAAACGCATGGAAAAACCACGTTTTTCCTGTAAATTCTCATGCAGCGAGAAGTCGTTATAAATGAGATACGGTTGTGACAAGACGGCATCATTAACGTGCAATAAAGCGGGGAAAGACATTTCAGCATGCACTTTGACAGAACACACTGCTGGGAATAAAAAAGGTGGGGGTAGAAGGAGTCGGGGTCCTTACCATGATTGTGCGCGTCGCCTCGCGCTTCGGAAATGCGCTGCAGGGCGTGCGTTATCACTTGACTAGACGGGCTCGGGGTCTGAGTGGCCGTGCTATGGGTGATTAGCGGAGAGCTCGGCTCACTGTCGAACGAAAAATATCCACTCGACGACCTGGAGAGGGTTCGGAACACCGGCGACCTTGACTGGTAAGCCACGAGGCTACTGGGCACCGCGATCCCTCCCCTAAAAACCAGTTCCAGATCTCTGGGCTGAGGGCTCTCACACGGCTCGGCCCGGGAGGCGCTCTCTCCGCATTCCCCCTGCTCCTTTAAGAAGGCTGGGCCATCGGCCCGGTATTGCCGTCTGCGGGATAAAATAAAACAGCAGTAATTACCGTTTCTGACATGGGGGTAAAAAAAAAAAAAAAGTTTTGCAAGCTATCTCACTTATCGCGACGTCTTAAATTCATCGGTGTTCTGGCACCGGGGCTTAAATATGCGACGCGACAGTCAGTTTTTCCGTATAAGTTCCCCGCGGTGTTTACTACCGACGCCAGGTCTGTGATGGCCGGGTCACGCGAGGCAGAAGCTCCGGTCAAACTGCGTCACAAGTCGACTTCATTCCGAGCCAAGTCTAACTTCCTATTTTCTTTCTTCGACGCGAATCGCCCGCAACGCGCCGTGTTCAAGTGAAACGCGTTGTTAAAGAGCGCTTGATGATTAAAAACTCACACCGGAGAACGTGTACGCGTTTAGATATCTTGTCTCGTGCGCAGGGGAAACTGGCGTATAGCAGGCAGTCGCGCGACTCGAGCTACTGTATGTTAAACCGCACGCGTGTGTGTGTGTGTTTTTTTTATTATTTTATTTTGTTGTGTGCCAGCATTCTAAACAATCTAAGGACACTCAGTAACTCACTGGTAATGTAGTGCACAGGTTGTCGCCACACTACGGACTGTCCCAGACACGGGGAGAGCTGCGCGTGACGACGGATTCCTGCGGCATTAAAGCGAAAACTGCGAGCACGAGCGGCACGAAGCGCGAGACGGAAACGCGTGTCCTCGGCATCACAAGTGATTGGATCACCGCGCAGCTGACTGGCAGTCAAGAAGCCAAACAAAAAAATCTTCCACAAATAAAGTTTTCGGGAAATATGAGCTCCTCCTAGTGGCTCAAACCTTGCGCAGTCGGTCCTGTGAATAAGCGGAAAAAAATATTCAGTATCCAAACAAAGCAAAGAAAAAAAAAACGCAAAGTAATCTGGTTATACATAAATGAGAAAAAATGGTAGCCTGTGTGTTTCAAAGAATAGCTCTTTTAGCCATTTAAAGAAAATGAGGTTTGCAGTTACAGTAAGTGCATTTTCTTAAAAACCGAAGCATTTGCCATCCCGGTTGCTCTGATCAAGCGCTCGTGCGTGGGAGAGCAAAGCAGAGCAAAACAACAACAAACAGGTGCTCTCCTGGGCTTTTCACAACACGGCTAAATAATTCAGCATGCTCAAGCGGCAGACCAACAAGTTTTTTTTTTTTAATCACTCCATTTTAGACTTTTATCTCTAGGAAAGATGTGTTGCAGAGGAGCGGTATGGCGCAAAAAAAAGCGCAGCTTTTGTCGGCATGTGTATTCATCAAAGACCAGAGTAATCACTTTTCACTTTTGATCAGAAGCAGTACTAACATTATTTAAGTGCATTACAAAGTCCACAATGATCCAAATAAATTCGGTACTGTGCTCAAAACAAATGAACACACTGTTCTTCCTTTATTGTTTAAATGATCAGCTTCCTGGACCTGTTAGAATAAAAAGTTATCCGATATAAAGAAAATATAATTATTCCGAGAAGTTTAAAAATCAGCAGTCTTGTGTGTCATGCTCACCTGGACATGTTCCTGGGGCATACGGCTTAGGGGATCAGGGAGAGACGAAAAGCCGACGACGACGAGCAGAGACCATGCAACAGAAATCCACTTAGAAAAGAAGACAGAAGCGAAAAGAAAAGAAGTTGCATTTAGATCTTCTATGATTGCAGGCAGCTCAGTAAAACTAAATGTTCCGAGTTGTCCTGTGAGTGGGAGGGAAAAGGGGCTTTTCCAGTTCGCGCTGTTCGATAAGAAGCGACGCGAGGTTTGTTTTCGTCTCTTTTGTTTGCGGGCGCTCCGAGAGAAGCGCTCTCTCTCTCTCTTTCTCTTCGTCTCAATACACTTCCTCAGAGCGACTCCGAGCGCGCGCACGCGGCTGTGTGGCAGCTCCGCGTTATGGTCACGCAGTAAAGCGCCCTTTAGCTCCGCCCACTGCAAGAGGGAGGGGACTGTAACTTGCTGCACAGTAGGTAGTCGTGTTCTGCTGATGCTCTGGATCACTTATAATTACAGTATATGCATGTGTATGTACATGATCAATCAATATAATGAGGTGTCTAAAAGTTTGCACACCCCTTGCTGAATTGATTACTTAGCCCACCCTTATAGCAACCTAATGCAACCTCTTTCCTAAGAACTGCTGCTCTTTTGTTGTAACGGTAAACAATTTTTCCTGCTTAGGATCATTCTTTTGTTGCATGGTAAACCCATATTTTAAGTTTCTTTTGCTGGAGTGTGGGAAAATGGAGGTCAATTTTTAGTTGTGTTTTAGTTGTGTACTTTCTTATTCATTATTTTTGATTAATTAATAATCTTTTTTCTTTGTAGCCGAACATTCAGAAAGACTAACACATCTTCGGGGAAGGTATACTGTAAGGTGTTCTGCCCCATGCAGGAAAAAAAAAACAGGAAATCAAAAGAAGTGGCTCATCTGTGGAAAGGAGTTCTACTGTACATTTAGTTTACAGATTCTGATACGGGCCACATGACAGTGTTCTAAAGCCACATACACATTAACCCAAGTCAGTCTGTAATGAACCTGGCTAGAAGATGTGTAGTGTATGGCTGTTCTTGTGGTTGCTATTGACACAAAAGTCAAAGAAAAGTTCCTTCCAATCAGGCCTCTCCAAAGATCTCCATCATTACAACTATGAACTCACTATGGGCTTATTAGTTACCCTCTTAAGCACCCGCTCCAGGAAGGCTGAACAATCTGTTCCGCTATTTGGTTCATGTCCACAAACAAGAACAGTTTCCCTTCCTGAGATTTAAATTCTCATTAAAATTAAAACTTTTTTCTACTGAAAAAAAAAATCTAACTGCAAGGCCATCACCCTGGAACTGGTGAGTATCCCTATGCCGGAGTAGGAGAGAGGCTACCATGATCAAGAATGTATAGTACCAGAAACTTTAATGTGTGTGGTTTAAAACTGGATATATCTAGTCTACATCTAATAAAATTTTATGTTTCAAAAGAATAGCTAAGATTATTCATCATATGCTGGCCACCTGACATGCATTGCACCTGTCCCCCATCCTTTCTCTTGCAGGAGGGGAGTCTGACCAGGTTACATGGGCTGTCAACAGATGCCTAATTGCAAACACAAACCCTAGGCCTGGCTAAAGGCGTGTGTCCTTGTAACAGGCAGGGGTGTTTTTGTACCTTTTACTAGCTATAGTTACATTTCATGCTTTGTCTCTTTAGGTTAATAATAGAAACTGCAGGATTCCTCCCATAAGTGTTAAATAAACACATTGACAATGTTAATATTGATCTGCAAAATCTTTTGTTAAATAACCAATTTACTATTAGACTTAGGTTTAGCAAGGATACTTTACAATTAAAATACAACAGTGATTTGTCAGGTACTGTAGCTGACACTACTGTCAGAGTTGTTATAAAGAATCAAGAACACCTTCTGACCAATCAGATTAGAAAGTCAGATCATATAACTACAAGTTTAAATACAGTATATACAGCTGTGGGGCCAAAAGTATTCAAACAAAAGTGTAATTTAAAAATGAAAATTATATTTTCAATTCTTTTTAATAATTACAATGTAATAAGAATTATGTATTTTATGCAATCAAATTGCTATCCAACAATCAGTATTTAGCATGGAGTCCTTTATTCTTCAAAACCTTCTGAATCTGTCTGAGTCATTCAGTAAAGGGCATATAATCTATGGCTGCTTGCTTGCTTCTTAAAGATCTTCTTTACCAGTGAATGCTTTTGGATGCTTCTGCCTTCTTCACCAACAGTTTTCTATTGACTTTAGGTACCGAATTGACCCAGACCGTGTCTCATAGTGCTGAATACCATTATCACATAAGCAGCTTCTTTTTTTTCTTTCCGCTAATTAGCAAAACTTTTCAGCCAAATATACTAGATCTAATTTGTGAGAACTTGTTTTGTGCACAGGAAGAACTAATAGCTGACAAATGTCATATTAATACTTTTGGTCACCACTGTATTTGTGTAAATAAATAATTTTGTTGGATACATACAACTTTATTATATAACGTACAAATCTGTTTTACTCAGATTGCATTCCTTAAAACTTCTTTGTCAAACTATTTACTGCACAATGCACTATATACAGTTATACACTACTGAGCAATACTACTGTATAAACAATGTTTAATTGTACTGTAACATGTCTAGTGTACGTAAATTGATCTGATAAACTAAGCAATACAAAGAATATAAATAATTACCAAGTACAAGTGTCTATCTGGGCGGCAGGTGGTATAGTGGTTAGTACTGTAGCCTCGCACCTCCAGCGTCGAAGGTTCGGTTTTTTGATGGATTGGCATCCCATTCAGGGGTATCCTTCATAGAGCCCTGAGTCCCCTGTGATAGACACCATTAAACCTGTGCCCTATACAGCATAAGCGATATAGAGAATGAGGAAGAGTTTGTGTCTATCGTGCATCCAAGAAGCAAAAAACAGGTTTACATATAGACATGATTTTGTAAAATAACATGCAATTGTTGTTTATTTATAATACTGTGTTGTAAGAAAATTGGAAGTTCTGAGTGCATAAAGTTGCTTGTTAAATAACATTTCATTAAGGGAAAGATTATGAACCATCATCACATTTTATAGGTCTTATAATTTTGTTACATTTTATAATGTCAGTATATAACTGTATATGACAGCATATAACTTTCTCTATGGTGTGGAGTAACTGGAGTAAAGATAACTATCTACAGTACAACATATCAGCTATCACTAGCAGGCCTCTGTATTCTGCCTTGGTTAGCATATTCCTGCCTTTAGTACCACAACTATTTAAAACATAAAGAGAAGGCAGTTGAAAGCAGTGAACACAATAAAATAATATGACAATAAAAGCCTTTAGTAAAAATAAAAATTTAGGTTCAGCAAACAAATTCACATTATAAACACACCTTGTCAAGAAGTAACATATTGCAAAACTATGCAGAATTAATCATAAAATTAACCTGAATGGATGATTCAGGAGCTTAAGCTGATATGGCTGTCTAATGGTCAGCACAGTGTGAACCCTCAACCTGGAGGCCTCACAACTCCAAGGTATACAATGGCGGGGTACACCCTGGACAGGGTGCCAAACTATCGCAGGGCACACTCAATCACACACACTCTATCACACTCTATGGGCAATTTGAGGAACATCAATCAGATTAGGCTAATTTACAGATTAGGCTAATTGAAGTTTACAAATTGCTGGTAGTGTGTGAGTGAGTGTGTGCTTGTGTGATCTTGCAATGGATTGACACCACAAGTCATCTGGCATCAAGTATAGAGAAAAGTTGAGAGAGAGAGAGAGAGAGAGAGTGAATGAATTGAAATGTGAAAACTGCCATTTTTATTATATGCAGGATATGGCCAAACATCTGTCTGTGACAACCATATTTGTATGTTGAGCGTCCTATTTCAAAACCATGGCCAATAAAAGATAGTTTGTCCCCTTTCTGCCGCTATAACAGCCACCACCCTTCTGGGAAGACATACCACCTGATGTTGGAACATGGCTATGGGGATTTGCTCAGTCAGCCACGGAAAGTTGGGCACTGAGTTGAGAACACCTGGTGTAGTGGGTCTCTCAATTTCAATTCATCCAACACAGAGTGTTTTACTTAGGGTAGAGATCAGGGCTCTGTGCAACCCACTCTACACCAACCTTCTACATCGATCTTGGTAAACCAAGCTCCTCCTCCTACCACTCCCATCATGCTGGAACATGTTGGGCCTCTTACTTTTAGTAAAGAGAAACTGCATTGCTACGTCATACAAATACATCCAGACTCCTTCGAACTTTATAACAATAATTTGGGTCCCTATATGGGTGTGATGCTCTGGTGTCCACAAACATATTTTGGCCATATAGTGTATCATTCACAATTAACCACAATAACTGTCTCATGTCTCATGATCAAACCACTGCTACCTAGGTTGCATTTATTTATTTCTTTACCATACTTATCATACACTATATGGGATGCATACATAAAAGTAGGCGGACACCTGACCACTGCCTTCCCCAAGTTATTGCCACAAATTTGGAAGCATACAATTCTCTAGGAAGTCTTTGTATGCTGTATGATACATTTTTTTATTATACTGGTAATCAGCAACTGGATCTAAAGCAGCATGATAATGCCCCTGTGCACAAAGTTGATTTGGAAGAAGTCAAGTGGCTGACAGAGAGCCCTGACTTGAATGTACTTGGAATCCCGAGTGAATGAAAACTCTGGTGAATGACTGGGCATAAATCCACAGCCACATTCCAAAATCCAGGCCAAACTCCACATTAATGCCCATGGCTTGGAATGGGTTTTTCAAGGACATACAGGTTTTGATAGTCTGGTGTCCACATACTTTTGTCCACATAGTGTATAATAAAGTTTAACAAAAACAATACATACATAACTGTAAATGACAACAGTTTTAAAACTTTAAAACTGTTGCAGCCCTTTAACCATGTCCACGGTGCCTGTAAAACCAATTTCTCTCTTTAGCTCTAATCTCTTTGCAATTATCTCCTTCAACTACTGAAAGGCTTAATTATTAGTTCACTATAATAAAAAGAAATTGGATAGTCATAACAAGGAAATCTGCCAGTATAAAATAGTGCAGTTGCTATAGAATTTACATTGGTAGACATTATATTACAGTACATTGCTCTACATCCTATACTGTGCTGCTGGGCAGCAGTTCTTGGAAAGGAATGCCCTTAAACATTAAGGAACTTTTGAATGTTGAGTTGTCTAACTGATTGAACTTGAAGATGTTTTGAGTATTTTAAAGTTGTTTCAGGTTTATTGTCACAGTAAAGAAACATGTTTCCTCCATACAATGAAATTCTTCCTTTGCATATTCATAATTCACAGTTCAATGTTTGTTTGCAAGTAGTTGGTTTTCACTGTAGCCAAGCAGAAACGAACTTCGACAGTCAGTTAAAGGTTGTTTGAAAAAGAACCTGCAGCCAAACAGGGCCTCTGCAGATAAGACTGGGCACCCTTAGGGCTCTTTGGTCATAGGGGTTTCTTCAATGATGCAGCCCTTTGGACTGTAATTGAGCTTGATAAGGACTAGGACCCGACTCCTGACCCCAGATCCTACCCTGATCGAGCATTCATGGAATGCTCTGAACAAATAATTCCAATCCACTGGAGCCACATCTTGCAACCCACAGCACCTATAGGTCCTGGTGCCAGACACAAGAGCGTAAGCGTACACCTCAGAGGTCTCGAGGAGTCATGCCATGAAGGGCCAGAGTTGCCCAGGTGGCACAAGGGGAGCCTACACAATACTGAGAATGATGTGTTGCGTTCTAATGTTGTGGCTGTTTAGTGTTAGTACCTCCACCCAACTGGTCTGCTTGCCACCACCCATAATTGTCAGTTAATAGTCTTGCCAGCTCGATTTCTCTCAGCTCTACTTAGAAACTGGCAAGATCAGACCTGTTCCAAAAGTCTGCAAAGTAAGTCATCATCAAACCCACGGTTTGCTAGGATGACTGCTGGAAGAGATCCAAACACCAATTTGGTTTTGTACCAAAACACAACCGTAAAGAGGCCTGGATGGCCAGGTGTTTGCCTGCAGGGTGAACCTCTGATGCTATGCCACACTGGACATCATGAGTCTCAGTGACTCATTTACATCTATAAATGAGGAGTTAAAGGGGTCTGAAGATGGCTCTCAACCAAGAGAAATGATCAGTGTAATGATAAACATTTGGGAACAAAATGGAGACAAGCTCAGAAATTTTGATTGATCCTAGAGATATCAAACGCCTCTACAGAACGACATTAGGAATTAATAGAGAGTTAATTTCTCATTTCTCATTTTATGTAAAACAGATTTTTTTTTATTATGTATAATGGCAACTTTGATAATTTCACTCAAATAAATAAATTAAATATGTTTATTTTCCAGCTATAGCTATGTTCTCTGGTGCTGGCCAGAACATGACACATAAGGGCTGCATCGCTTCATTTTAGCCTCATTTTTTGTAAGTTAAGTTGTGAGTGAATAGCCTGCACTTTATATCACTCTAATAATTGTATAGTGCTTAAAACATTTGTGCCTTTTTCCTAACATTGTTATTTATTAAAAACAAGATCAGATATAATTTGCTTTCTTTAATGTCAGCCCTTCAATAACAATACTTGACTTATACAGGAACATTTCTATTTGCAGAACAAGTAAATCACAAAATACAGACATTTATATCACACAACCCTAACAACATTTAAAAAAAGATATTATTATAATAATATAAAAATTAAATAAATATAATATAAAAATTTTTTTATAAGATATTAAATACTGTGCAATCTTTTTTCCTGTAGATATCCTGTACAAGCAGACCATAAATACAGAGGGCTACAGAGATTACTCTGCCCTCTAGTGGATGAAAAAAGCAAAACGTACAAGCATAGAACTACATTTATACTCGTGGCAAGAATGAAAAGAAATTGTTGTAGAAATTGTATGATTATTAAAAAACAGATGTTTTCTGTCATTAACCAATGCAAACAACAATGCAAACTTCTGTAAATACTTTCGTTACAATTAATTTAATTCTGCAATGTTATTTTGTATAGTCTGCCCTGAGTTCAAGGGTCCTACCGTTCCTTGTGACATAAAAATGGACTCAGTCAACAAAGATAAACTTGAATGTGGTTGCACTTATTTGTACACTATTATAAACTATATATTTAACATGGCTAGAACGTCTTCTTCCCTATAGGACAGACTCATCATCATCATCATCATCATCATCTATACCGTTTTATCCTGTATACAGGTAAGACAGACAATATTCTGAAGATTGTATTCTTGATCAAATTGTGTGAACTATTCATGAAGTTGAATCAGTACTTGTAAGAGATTGTTCAAGTTAAAATCTCCAATATCATCAATGACCATCAATAATCCAATTTAAAAAAAGCTAACCCCAAATTCCCTGCTGTGAAAACCCTTCATCATTTTGTGAACAACATGCTGCATTCATAATACAGCTTTGTTCTCTTCAAATAAAAGGTAAAAAAAACACTCCCCTGATTAAAATGGAGGGAGTTACATTCTACTTATTATGCATTACTCAACTCACACTCATTCACCTTCTGTTTGTTCCTCTGTAAGTCCTGAATGAGTCACTTGGGTTACTACAGTCTTCCCACAACCCTGCTCGACAAAGAGCTAATTTAGCATTCCACCACCTCGGCATTTGTTCAACCACTTGAAATGATTTGTAATGAAAGCCGACTCACAAGACATATTGAGTTTTAAAAGCATGAGGCATATCTGACCACTTGCACCCCTCATCACACACTATCTTCACGTCTCTTAAGATGAAAGAAGTACTTGATTTAAACGCAGAGGTAAAGAGATTCATCAGTCTTTTTACTAATTACATATAAAACAAAACTAGCAAAATGCTTACGGGAGCTTTTTTTTCTGGGGCAAAAATAATCATTCTGTAAAAAAAGAATAACTCCTAAAATAAACCGACAGTCTAAAAATTTGCATAAAGCTTGGTGGGAAAAAATGGTGTGCATTTATTGGATTTATAATTAGAAGTAAATGCTCCCGGGAATAGTGACCCCGGACAGATAGACCTTTCACCTGCAGTATTCTGTTCAGTTCCTGAGGCTGTCTCTAATATTGACAAGTGTAATGAGAGCACTCAGACTACAATAGCACTGGCATTCTAAAAGCCCATGGGCCACCTTAGAAAACTCACACACTCCTGTTACAATTGCTGTCACAACACCACACAGGCTCACCAAGGACAAAGAGCCACAAACACATGTGGTTGTGAATAATGTTGCACCTCTGACACTAGTATGTAGACTGCCGGCCCCAAAACAAAATTCCAGTTGGATTCAAACAAGCAAATACTTAAAATCCTTTGATTGGATAACTACTACAGTGTTTAATTTGATTAAACGACAACCACAGATTATATCACTACCTCTTGAGACTAGACTGTGGGCACTATGCATGATGGGGGCATCGCTTTTATGTGCTCTCCTTGCTACCCTGATGTACTCATCGCACTGGAATAGGGTCAATCTGAATTCATGATTAATAGGGTTAATTAATAAAAGAGTAGCTCAGTGCTTAAGGCACTGGACTACTGATAGTAATGTCCCAGGTCCAAATCTCACTTCCACCAAATTGCCACTGTTGGGCATTTGAGCAAGTCCCTTAACCCTCAACCGCTCAGATGTATACTCAGTCATTCACTCATTGTCTATAGCTCTTTATCCTGTATACAGTGTGTGTGGGGGGCCTGAAGTCTATCCCAGGAGACTTAGGGCACGAGGCGGGGTACATTCTGGATGGAGTGTAATTCCATCGCAGGGCACACACACATACATACCCTCACTCACACGCTCATTCACATACTACATGCAATTTGGGAACGCCAATTAGGCTAATGCGCATGTCTTTGGACTGTGGAAGGAAACCGGGGTACCAGAGGAAATTCACCAAGAATGAGGGGAACACCATGCATCTCCATGCACACAGACCCAAGGTGGGACTCGAACTCCATGAACACGATGCCAATCCATTGCAAGACACACACACACACACACACACACACATCCATCCATCTTTAACTGCTTATCCAAAGTCGGGTCACGGGGGTAGCAGGGAACCCCAAACATACCCCCCCAACACACACACACACACACAATATAGACAATTTGGGAACGCCAATTAACCCAATCTGCATTTCTTTGGACAGGGAGGAATCCGGAATACCCAGAGGAAACCCACTAAGCATGGGAAAAACATGCAAAATTCACTCACAAAGACCAGATGTGGGAATCGAACACTCAACCCTGGAGGTGCCAGGGCCACAGTGTTAACCACTATGCCATCAGGCCTCCAGGTCTCAAGTTATGCATCCTAAATTCCTCTTTAAGATTTGTTTTGAATGTTTGTCACCTCCATTCGCATGTCAGTAGAAAAGAGTACATTTCTGAACAATCCTTTGCCATTTCACATTCAGACACTGAAAGAGAGATACAGATATGATTACATTCACATTGCGAGCCTGAAGTGACTAAAATCTGATTTTTTTTACCCTAACGTGACACAGACCAGATTATATACGCAGTCTAAGATAGGGCTATAAATACGATACGCAGTCATGCGAGTTGAATGAGGACAGGCAGATTGGTATTTACGTGACGTTTTGCCTCTGTTCATGTGTAGGGCTCTTGATGTCATCAGTCAGCACTGGCAGCTCAGGGATTTCCTATCATTGCTAGCAATAGCTGCTAAATCAGCAAAAGCTAAGCGTGTGGCTTATTTCCTCCTTCTGGACATCAGCAAATACAACTGCTAACTGCTTGCCATCTTCAAGAGATAAATCCCAAGCATTTTTTTTTGTTTATCCATTGTATGAAAAGAATGAGTGGTCACACAAATATGAACCCAGACAAGCAAGCAAAGATGTATCTATGTGCACATACATGCTATTTTAAACAACAGACGCGTTCACATTAAAGTCTGATAAAAGTCTCTTGTAATGACGAAAGTGAACTGTCATGACCAATCCAAGCTGACCAGAAAATCCATTAGGTTGCTGTTGTTGGGCCCTTGAGCAAGGCCCTTAACCTGTCTGCTCCAGGGGCGTCATATAATGGCTGTCCCTGCGCTCTGACCCCATCCTACTAACACGAAGCTGGGATATGTGAAGAATAAAAATTTTTTACTCTCCAGTAATGTATATGTGATGAATAAAGGCTGAACTTAAAACGTATAATTAATGTTATTGAACTGAATATAGAATCTGTGCTCCACAGATTTTCTGTAGGTGTGATGACTAGTATACAGTATTTCGCAGTACTGTATGTGTGCAGAGAAAGTCAGACCTTGTAACACTTAACTTTGGTCTGGTTGTGTCAGTGACTCACACCCTCCTGATCCACACTACTTCTCTTTTGTAAGTGAATATGTTATATTGCTGAACAGCCACTTGTTTTCACAACAGCTTATTGACTTTAATTAAATTCTAGTAAATGCAATTCTCCAACAAATTGCCATATAGCACTCACATCATTACACAATATACACACACTCTACAAGCATTGAACTATAATTAACCCATAAGAATTTTTTTTTCACCAACTAAAGTCTAAGACTAGGTCATGGAAAATTCATGAAACTGACCCATAAAAATGTATATGCCAGCCTGGTGGTCACTAGAACAAACACTTAAGGTTAAGAGAAAATGAAAAAGCATGTGGTCCTAACTATTTTTGAGACCAAAAAAAATGTTTGTTTGTGCACAGAGACGCCATGTTAGCTTTAGAAGAATGGCAAACACACTACTGATTGCATACTGACAGGCTAGTGTCAAAGCCCCTGTCCTCTCAGCTTTGGACTGCTTCTGTACGCGGGAGTGTGCTGATAAGTCTGCTGCCGTATTTAGTAACAACTAATTGTGAACAACTGGTCAAACCACAAACCACACACTATGTGTATGTGTGCTGTGGGCTAAAGGAACTGTAATCAATACCCGTTATTGGCACTCACATTCTGTCACGAGCTCTCTGTGTTGTCTACTTGTTTGTGAAGAGTCATAAAGTGGTAAGGACTGGCTAGGAAGTAGTTTAATCAGAAGTGTATCTGCAATCATTTTCTGAGTGATGGTTATTGTCATTACAATTGAAGGTGTGGTCTAAGTAATAATGAGTTGTTTCTCTGCTTGCTAGTCTGGAATAAACTGTAAAGTGACTTTGTTTGTGGCATGGTTATTGCTAACAAAAGAAAGTGGTGATGTTGGTCTGTATGGTTAGTATGTCATGATTCTTCACGTATTTGCAAGCAACATTAGATCTACAGAACTCTGAAAAAGTCTTGAGCCACCCCTCATTTCTTCATAGATTGCTTCCAAAAAGCTA
This sequence comes from Clariallabes melas, assembly GCA_030014275.1. Taxonomy (NCBI): domain Eukaryota; kingdom Metazoa; phylum Chordata; class Actinopteri; order Siluriformes; family Clariidae; genus Clariallabes; species Clariallabes melas. The sequence goes on along the minus strand of JAQMYI010041875.1, from coordinate 6,953 downwards.
GACTTTCTTGCATTTTTAATTGAATATTGAGTAGCAGTTATCCAGACTTCCCAAATGACTTTTTAAGCTCTCATTTTTAGTCCATTTCCTGTACCTGCCCAGGTTCAGAAGAATGTTTTTTGTTTCTTAAGCCACAAAGCGAGCTGTGAATGTGTGAAAATGATTCCTTATGCTCCCAGAACCACTGGTTCATAATTTGAGTCCTGGAATATAGTCCTGAGTCATCAGGGAAGGAAAACTCCATTGATGTAATAACCTGGTCATTTAGTACGTTCAGATCATCAGCTGATTTCATTTTATGGCCACATAATGTTTCTGAGTCTAGACCTAACTAACTGAAGCAACCACAGATTATATCACTCTACCTCTAGAGACTATACAGTGGGCGCTATGCATGATGGATGCATCGCTTTTATGTGCTCTCCTTCTTACCCTGATGTACCCATTGCTCTCGAATAGGGTCACTCTGAATTCATCAGACCACATGACCTTTTCCATTGCTCCAAAGTCCAATTTTCATGCTCCCTAGCAAATTGAAGCCTTTTTTAAAATTATTTTTCACTAGCAAGTGGTTTTCTTATGGCCCAGTCTTGTGAGTTCTCACCACATTGTATGCGTATGGAAATGCTCTTACTTTCACTATTAAACACAACTATGGTTTTTACTGTTGATTTTTTCCCCCATGCAACTTCACCAAGTTGTTTAAGTGATCTTCATTCATGATTTTTTTCTGACCACATTTCTTCCACAGAGTTGACGGTTCAGCACTACAGTATCATTCCAGGTTCCACCATCCCTCCATTTTCAGCACTATCCTTCTAGGTTCAAGTTCAGCACTCCAGTCCTTCCAGGTTTTGATAATGTGTTGAAGGGTTCTTAACCCAGTTCCAGTAATCTCCATAGTTGTTTTCTTTGCTTGGTGTAGCCCAATAATTTTAGCCTTCTGAAATGATTACTTTTTTGGCTAGGCAAGGTAGTTTAATTTAATGTGAAGAAATGAGGGTCGGCTAAAGACGTTTGCACAGTTTTTTGTTACACATTTGAAGCATGATTTTTTTTTTCTTGAAGCATGAATGGTACAAATACAGTATACTGTATAAAACAACTATAATGATAATTGCAGGCTAAATGTACTAAAAACGTAATATACAAAACACAGAAAATGGCTTAATATTGTATTTCACTTCGATAAAAGACTTTAACCTTTAAAAATGAATAAAATAAAATTAAAAAACATTGTTATTTAGTATTTAACTACATTATTCAGAATTAACTATAACAAACAGCATAGCTAATATTTATTTGCTATGAAAGAGGGTCTTTGTACAGGTCTGTGATCGAATGGAACATGTTTCTAGTGGTTTAAGGTCAGTGACAGCAGGATGCTGTGCAGAAGACAAAAGGGAGTGGAAAAAAATATCGCAGGTTAATATCTCCACTCGACTTAGACAAGTGAGAACTAACCACTGCATAGCATCAAAGAGCTGGTCGGAAACAAAACAACAACAGCAGCAGCAACACTGAGTATGGTGTTTGGTGTTTTCTGAGTGGACAGAGAGGAATAGCGTAACCTGTGTCCCTGTAGCTAACTGCTGACTAACTGAGCAACTGAGCAAACTTTCTGGGACCTGGGAACTTTCTCTTTAATCTGACCCAGCTGTGTAGGACCTGCCATATGTGTGGGCCTGGGACAGCTTGTTTAAAGTGTGCATAAATCCTTGGTAATTACTTGTGTCAAACTGAACACCAGAGACTTTATATTTATCTGTCACAGTTTGGAGTTTCTCAACCTAAAGCCATATGTACATAATCTTCACTCATCTCTGTGATGAAAAATGACATTAATGTTCCAAAATGATGACTAGCTAATAATGCTGCAAACGGCAGCAACGTTACAACAGCATACAGATAAAGATATTAAACACTTGATAAATGTACAATAATATAACGACAACAAAGAAATGGCACATAAATATCAACATAAAACACTTGCAGTATTTTTTTCTTGGAATTATTAATTATTATTAATAATATATAACATTTTGCTAAAGGGCAAACATTTGTTACTTGAAATGTGAAAAATTATTATACTATTGTGTATCATAAGTTCGTTACAAATGTCTGCTTTTTTCCTCAGCTACTATACTGCTCTTCTTTGTGCACAAAACCAGAAAATGATACAGATATAAGCATGAACAGAATTGCTTATCAAAATGCATTAACCTCTTTCTGGGTTTGACTAAATACAGAGCAAGACATGATGAAAAGAAACTGAGAGTGTCAGAAACCAATTCTACAGGGTTTGAACCACAAGAATATTTTTCACAACACTGGACTGAAAAGGACCACCCTACACCCACCCTTTTTCCACATCTAGTCAGAAAGTTTCATAACTGTTTTGGTTTAATGCATCGTTAAAAGGAATTACATGTAAACATAGAAAATGTTACAAAATTTATTGCTTAGAAAACTAAAAAAGGAGCATACAGCTGAACTGCACACTTGTCAAGTAACTGACATGTTAAGCAGTCAAAAAATGATAAACAAAATGTAGTTATTAAGAGTAGGGGAAAATGCTTATACAATAAGTACATGGTGATTTGATAGCAGCATAATATACACCGATCGGCCATAACATTAAAGATATTACCAGTTAAAGCACCTACAGGGGTTTGACAATAAAACTGAAACACTGGCCAATTTAGTGTTGGAGGTTTCATGGCTAAATTTGACCAGCCAGGTGGCCAATCTTCATTGATTGCACATTCCACCAGTAAGAGAAGAGTGTGGAGGTTTAATTAGCAGTGTAATAGCACAGTTTTGATTAAAATATTGCAATGTGCACAACATTATCGGTGACATATCAGAGATCAAAAGAGGACAAATTGTTGGTGCGTGTCTCGCTGGGGCATGTGTGACCAAGACAACAAGTCTTTCTGATGTATCAAGAGCCACAGTATCCAGGGTAATGTCAGCATACCACCAAGAAGGATGAACACTGCCAAGGACTACCGAACCATTCTGGAGGACCATGTGCACCCAATGGTTCAAACACTGTATCCTGAAGGTCGTGCCGTGTATCAGGATAATACTGCACCAATACACACAGCAAGACTGGTGACAGAGTGGTTTGATGAACATGAAAGTGAAATTGAACATCTCCCATGGCCTGCACAGTCACCAGATCTAAATATTATTGAGCAACTTTGGGGTGTTTTGGCGCAGCGAGTAAAGAAACGTTTTCCTCCACCTGCATCACGTACAGTAGTGACCTGGCCACTATTCTGCAAAAAGAATGGCTCACAATCTCTCTGGCCACTGTGCAGGACTTGTATCTGTTATTCCCAAGACGAATTGATGCTGTATTGGCCGCAAAAGGAGGCCCTACACCATACTAATGAATTATTATGGTCTAAAACCAGGCGTTTCAGTTTCATTGTCCAACCCCGGTAGGTTTTCTATTGAAAGTAAGAGCATTTCCATACACACTCAATGTGATAAGAACTAACAGGTTTGGGCCTGAACACCTGTGTGGCCATAAGAAAACCACTTGTTAGAAAGACTCATCACAAAAAAAAACAATTTAAATTGTCAGGGAGCATAGAGATCAGACTTTATGGAGCGATGGGAAAAGTCATGTGATCTGATGAGTCCAGATTGACCCTATACCAGATTGATGGGTTCATCGGGGTAAGAAGGGAAGCACGTGAAGTGATTGCACAATCATGCCTAGTGCCTAATATATAAACCTCTGGAGGAAGTGTTATGATCTGGGGTTGCTTCCATGCTCAGGTCTAGACTCGGCAACATTTTATGGCAATAAAATGAAGTCAGCTCATGACCTGAATGTACTGAATGACCAGGGTATCACATCTATGGAGGTTTTATGCTCTGATGACAGAGCCATATTCCAGGTCTCAAATTGTGAATGTAATATATCCATTATTTTTCAGTTGTTTTCCCACAGAAATTAAGGGTGATAAATGACATGTTTTTTTAGATTGTAGATGTAAATCCCAAATCCTCAATTTCAGTTAAAGTGAAGATCACTATATGCTATTTATATTTCAAAATCTATATATGAATACATTAAAAACATTGCAAAAAGTGACAATTTCAATGTAAAATATTTTGTTTGCATCATTCACTAATCACCCTTATTTTGTTTCTTTTAACAAAGATCATTGTTAGTATCCTGCTCCCTGTGGGAATCCAGCTGTTGGAGTTTAAGAGCGAGGCTGAGATGTCCCACGTGCCTCAGAGTCACGAGGCTCTGCATTTTGGGAGGGATGCTGGCAGCTTAGGAGAACCAGAAAACGTGATGCAAGCAGTGAGAACAACAACACCATCTCATCATTGTTTTTCATTAGTTACTCAGTATTGCTCCCTTGATGCTTTCATACATCTATCGATCAGCTATATGATGCCATAATGTCATTAATAATTGGCTGTACAAGATACAACATCACATAAAGATTACTTTTTAGTAACATGGATTGACACTTTTGGTTTATGATGGTTTTCTCTTTTCTGAAGGATGAGAGTGATGCGGAAAGAGGGCGGAGCCATGTGAGGCGCAGGGCAAATCCTGTGGCATGGTGGCTACCCTGGTGCAGGAAGGTCTATGACTTTTACAGTGCACCCGTGGTCAAATTCTGGGTCCACACTGTAAGTCTTGTACCTCTAACCTTAGATAAGTCAGATCAAAGATTGTTCTCTGTATACTGTATTCTAGATATATATTTCTCTTGCTTTGTCTCTATATGTCCCCATCACATCCACCCTTCTTCATCCACACATGCATCTACTGTCTGGTCTTTCTTTCCTGCTTTATTCTTTTCCTTACTTACACTGTTGATCTAATATACATCTGCACCTTTTTTTTTTCACCTTTTCCTTGTATTTTGTGTACTTTTTGTTGTTGTTGTAGATGTTCTACCTGACGTTCCTTGCACTTTTCTCCTTCACGGTGTTGGTAAGGATGGAGCCGAGTCCCAGTGTCCCGGAATGGCTGGTCATTTCCTACATCTCATCCACAGCTATAGACAAGATCAGGGAGGTAATTTTTACCAATTAGGCATATGGAATTATTAACAAGAAAGACTGATATGTCCATCTGAGGTTATAGGGCAAATTGTAAACAAGGTCACAGTCATGTCAAGTTCTTGTTTTCTGTTCAATGTAATCAATATTAAATTTACAAGTTGAAATATTCTGTCTTTTTAAAACTAAAACAAAGACACCTCGAGCGCTGAGTGGGAATTAAATGGGTTCTCGGTTTCTTCGATGTCCCAATCTGTTAAAAAATAAACTGAAGGCCCACTTTATCATCTTGACAAGAACCAAAGGTCTTCTCTTATCTTCATACCAGTTTTCTCTAAGGCAATGTTTTCTTCGTACATTTGTCTGTCTCAGGGGTGTAAATAAGCAGCTGTGTTGCTAATCATTCACCCAATGCAATTGTTTACAGTACGTTCCAAACGTGACAAACTGAGGCTGTTTAAACTTCGGTATGCAGATTTTATGGTGAGAAAAGCAGTGAGAAGTTACAAGTAAATAAAACATTGATCTCGTCGGCTGGAACACTCTAGCTACATTTCAAGCTGGTTGTCAATGTTTGATGACATTTTTTTTCATTTCATAATTACGTCACATAAAGACACCAGTGAGCAAAATAAAAGAAAAGAAAAAAAACATAGAATGATGATGGAGTCTTTCCCTGGTTGACATGGACTGTAATATAAAACAGGTTTTAAATTGCATTACACCTTTCCATAAGCCCCGCCCCGCCTGCTAATAAACCTGCTGCATTTGTTTTCTTTTTATGTGATTTTTTTTTTCCAGGTGTGGGTGTCTGAGCCTAGACAGTTAAAAAAAAAGTTGAAAATGTGGTTCAGTGAATACTGGAACATGAACGACTTTGTCGCCATCGTTCTTTTCTTCATGGGCATGGTGTTGCGCTGGTTCACGGGCGTCATCCACACAACAGACCGCCTCATTTACTGCCTCGACATTGTTTTTTGGTTCGTGCGTCTGCTAGACCTGTTGGCTATTAATCAGAAAGCCGGACCTTATCTCACCATGATCTCCAACATGGTATGTTTTTTTTTTTCATTATTTCATTGATATAACCGAAAGATTCATGTGACTTTCCATGACGTGTCATGTGACTTTCAATGACGTGTCGATGACGTGTATTTGTGTGGGTGTGGTGTTACAGTTGAAGAACATGTTATACATCGTGGTTATCATGGGCATTGTGCTGGTGAGCTTTGGGACACCTCGGTGGTCCATCCTAAATCCACACGAGGAACCGTCCTGGGACCTGCTGAAACAAGTGCTCTTCCAGCCCTACTTCATGATGTTCGGGGAGGTCTATGCAGGAGAGATTAATCGTGGGTAACAGAAATACATACATAATTCCTGAGAGGGAAGGAAAGAAGGACAGTTTTTAACAATTGTCATTGTCGCAAAGCAGCTTTATACAATCAATAAATAAATCATGTAAATTTGTTTGAAATGTGAAAAATGTGTATGAATAAAAATGATGAGCAAGCCAAGGGAGATAGTGTCAAGGAAAGGAACCACACTCAACAGGGAACCCAGCCTCATTTGGATGATACCAGATAGCAGGAATTGATCTGCAGTCATACTAGGTGTTAGGCGGCTGGAAGTTTAATATAACAGATGATGTCTTTAAGTTTATATGGAGTCTAGTTTGTTATTGGAGGCTCAGGTAGACTTGTAGGAAATTCCAGTCCTGAACTATTGAGCAACTGCAGTTACAAGTCCTCACCAGGATCCTCTTCGTGGTAAAGTGGAACCGTCCCCAGTCACGGGTGTTGGGTGTTACGCGTTACAAAGTAAACCAAGAGTACTTGGATTACTTTTTTGATGTAACGAGTAATCTAACGCGTTAGGGCCGCCATTTAAGTACTCAGTTATTTAGTTAT
>JAQMYI010035036.1:0-10064 GCA_030014275.1 Clariallabes melas | reverse complement strand
AGAGAGAGAGAGAGAGAGAAAGTGTGTGTGTGTGTGTGTGTGTGTGTGTGTGTGTGTGTGTGTGTGTGTGTGTGTGTGTCTCAGTACCCAACACCAGAATAAACGGGTGTAGAACACGTGGGATTCACGCCGTGTGATCAGAGCGTACGTGATTAAACAGCATTTAATCATTTCTTTGACATTTTAACTAATAATAACTGGCTTAAGCAAATCAAAGCAGTTCTTGGTAATGGATTCAGACATTTTTATGCATTTTATTATTTGACTGTAACCTTCACAAAACCCAACAGAAATCCATTGATCTAAATGCAGGATTATGAGTAAACACAGTAAAATCCCTGACATGCAAGAGCACCAGCAATCAAACTAAATGATTAAAGAGCAAAAAATAAACACTTCCTCTGCACCCCTTCAGTCCTCCAGCTCAAACTTCTCTCAAAACATCTAATGTCTGAAAAGCTGCGGGTTTCCTTCCAGCGAACACAAACAGCTGAAATAAAAGACCTGCTATGTCAGAGGAACTCACACAGTGTCCTCCTAAAAATAGAAGCTAATTACGGCGTTGAAGACGAGTGGAGAGAGAGAGAGAGAGAGAGTCAGGTGTGCTGGAGGAGTGAAGAACAGACAGAAGGCTTGAATATAATAACGTGGCACGAGTACTAAGCGTTCTAACATCGTTATTAACAAATGAAGGAGAAATGAAAAAAGAAAAGATTCGGCCTCATTTCAGGTGTCGCGGCTCGACAGACGCTTTACGATTCGGCAGGTTGACGTCTTTAAGACGATGATCTCAGGATTCGCACCTGCTCCAGTTTGTGGGAAGAATCTGGTGAACATGTGCACTGATGCGTTAACCCCTCAGTTCTGGTTTCTTTTTTCCATTTTCAGCTTTACGTGATTAATGGAAACAGGTTCCGCCTGCTGCGTCATGTGATCCGCCTACTGTACACACACACACACAAAGGGCTATTTGGAAATTCCAATTAACCTAATCTCCATGTCTTCGGACTGTGTGAGGAAACCCAGCAGGCATGGGCAGAACATGCAAACTCCACCCATCCCGAGGCGGGAATCGAACCCAAAACCTGGAGGTGCAAGGCGACAGTGCTAACCACTACACCACCGTGCCGCCTTCACTATCAGGATGATCATCTTTAATAAAACACACATAGTGTTTCCCTGCAAGACAGTATAAAGTCCTCTACAGTGCACAGAACTGAAGGGTTACCCCTGGGGCAAAAAAAATCTTACACAAATGTCGCTGATCAGCCAAGATCACGGCGATGTGCTTTAGGAATCTGGATCCTCAGATGTTCGCGACTGCGTAATGGTGTAATCTGAAGCAAGCTGAGATTTCAGGATCTGTTGCGATTTCCCGCTTCATTAAACACGTCTTGGCTGATTTCGTGTAAGGTTTTTTTTTTTTGAGAGAGAGATCTCAGAGCCTGTATCTCGTATCTTCCCCCTTGTTGCTGTCACTCACTTGCTTGGCCTCAAGATGCCGGAGTACATGTGGCTCTTGACGGTTTGCCACTTCCCGGCCTTGCCGCTTCCTGCCTCTATGCTCTTCGAGCTGTCGCTGCGGCTGGGGCCGGCCCCTGACCCACCACCCGCCTCACACTTCTCCAGCGAGCCACTGCAAAATGGCCAGGAGAAGGAGAACAGGAAGGACGGACAAACGGACGGACACAAAAAGAGACGGACAACAAAACAGGGCAAGAGAAGAGATCTGTCAAAAACGACCAAATCAGAGGCGGATCAGGGCGTGATCCGCCTCACAACTTCGGCTGAGCGACACACAAGGAAGAATTCAGGGTACACTCCCATCTCTTTTACTCCCATCTCTTTTACTCTTTTAGGAATTCCAACAGTTCATTAATGCTGCTTGAAAATAATATGTATAAATTCTAACCCATAACCACGCCCATGTAGCTTATCCAGCATCACTTGTAACATCTGGACACTTCAGATCTGGACCCTACATCATAAGACTGACATAATCACTTAACAGCCGGAGTCTTTAATAATTATCTATCATGTTACAAAGTTCTGTTCATGAGCACAGCAGCTGCTTTTATATTTAACAGAAACAATAAATGCAGAATGCAGAGGGATCAGTCAAACTGTGGTGTGATCTGGACCTGTACTCATCATGAAGGTTTGAGATTCACACACTGATATTTGCTGGAAGACAGGACAAGCTGCAGCACGCCTGAGAACCCGAGTGAGAAAACCTCTGTGTTGTAAAATTGTAAAATTGTCTTGACCTCGATAAGGTGACGGTAAAGGGGTTCTTCTTAACAAACCGTGGTAATGTCAGTCTTATGACGCGTGAGGATAAACCTGGACGTCACACAGACAAAATGGAAGAGCACGGAGCACGTAGAGACACGGCGACAGATCTGGGACAAACGTGCACAACGATCCAGCACGCGGACATCACACAGATCACGCAAAGACGCTAACAAAACAGGAAGTGGATGCCTCTGAACATACTTCACTGAGACATTCTGATTACATAAGGGTCCGAGGTAACGCTATCACCAGCTGTGTGAGCTCACGCTCTGTGTCCTGCAGATACGAAGAAGCTGTGAGATGTTTCTTTCTCTCTCTTTACAGATTAATGGTATTTTATTAGCAGTAACCATCTCTAATTGGGGCTGGAAACTTGTAACGACCCTGAAATGCTGCTCCTCAGTGACTCATGAGGCTTAGAAAGAATATCTCTACAAAACAAAAATAAAGGCAAAACATATACAGTATGGTCATGAGGTACTGTAGGGGGCGTAGTGCAGGTAAACACACACACACCCTGGATAAATAAACATTATAAAGAAATATCATAGTGATAAGTTAATGTCAAACTACTTTAGAGGCGGCTTAGGGATGTTTAGGGTTTACCAACTACCTCCCCAGATAGAACACACACAGATGGACAACACAACACGACAACACGACAACACAACACGACAACACGACACGACAACACGACACGACAACACGACAACACGACAACACAACCTGCAGAAAAAATACACCATTGAGGATGTTAGTAACAGCAGCAACATGGATGCTGCACATTGGCTTAGGGATTAGGGCTTAGGGATTAGGGTCCAGGTCTTAGGGTCCAGGCTTATTGGTTAGGGATTAGGGTTTAGCAGTTGGGGGTTGGAGTTAGGGTAAGGTTGAGGATAAGGACTTAGGGGTTAGGCTGAGGGTTTAGGGTTAGGGGTTAGGGTTAGAGGTAACACAGAAACTCGTGCTGGAACTGTTCAAGGAGCTGATTTAGACTTTCACATAAATTTCCTCCTGAATCAACAGAACAGTCTTGAGTCAGCTGAATGAAACACTCCTTCTGTGGTGATGAATTTATGTATTTGTTCATTTATGTATTTCGATTGTAATTGGTTTTATTTTTAGTGAGTAGCTGAACACTTCATTAAGTGCCTAATAACCCGAGCAGGCTTGTTTCGCGGTTAGTTACAAGGCTGACGATGAGTGCGAAGTAAAACTGAGTCTGAGTCAGAAACGCGATAAAAAAACCAGCGGAATAATTATCGCAAATATCCATCGATTATTTTATCCACAGCTGTGATGTTCGTTCTCCTGAACTGATCAGTAAATTGTAATATTATAAGGATATTCATTAGTGTGTATATTACTCTGAGTATTTCTGACTCGTCACTCCTGTGCTTTGACTTTCTGCGTCCTTAATCGTGCTCACCTCTGCTTCCTGTCTCTTTATTAGCTCGTGCATTCAAACCATCGGTGTTTCTCTGTGCACAGTTTGTACTCATCCGTACTGACACTGTGTATCATTCGCATGTCTTTCGGCCCCAAACGTTTTACTCCCCATGCTCTGTTTCACCTTAGCGCTAAATCCGGGCGTGTCATCGGTGTATTGCGTAAAATAAAACATTAACATATGCTGTAGTTGCCAAAGCTGTTTTGTTGATAATTATTTCTTTGTCGAATAATCCACATCCCTGTTCACGCAGCCTCCTGATCCTCCTTCCCTGTTTACTGACACCATTCCGTTTTTCAAGCAGCACCGGTTGCAAGCGCTTTGCTCTCCTCCAGATGTTTGGGGAAGGGAGAGTCTAATTAAACAGGTGTTTGGGAGCCAATAGAGGGCAGCGCCGGCCCTTCCCACGCCGGGGTCCTTCATCTATTATAGCCTGCTTTCAATTAGCAACTGATTTACCCAAAGAGCGTGGCGAGAGAGAGGAGGAGGAGAGAGGACTCTCCGCCGCTCCGTCCCAGATAACAACCTCAATTAAGCAATTAAAACAGGAAGCTGAGGGAACGTGCAGCCCAGGCTTAAGCTCTCCTCTGGACCAGTGTCATGCCTGCTAGTGACATGCGGGATTAAGTAAGCAGAGCGACAACGGTGTACTAGCAATTTTAATGAAATGATGCGTAAATGAAGACAAAAAAACGAAAAGTACACCACTGAGTGCATGACATTTCACTTTACATGCTGCAGTACTTTAGGCGTGTGATTTCCTGTAGTAGTAACACCTTAATGATGACAAGAGTGTTGTGCCACGTCTAGTAATCAATCAGCCAGCCAGTCTATGGTTAGACTCAGATAACCGCGTCCAGGATGTGCCGGTTTGGGCAAATTGTACAGCCCAGGGTGTTAATGGCTTCATGTTGGACTCTATCACAACACCCCGGCACTGATCTTTGTCCTACTGTATAACAGCACTGGCTCACCTTGCATGCTTACTTTATTAACTTAAGAAACCAAAAAGCATCTCAACGTTTTATCTTGACAAGTATTTATATAAGTTATGTTGATGTCTTGGCTGATCCCAGGCACAGGTGTTACACCGAACGCGCTTCCCGATGCAACCCGCCCTTTGGGACTGGCACTGCATTGTGGCTGGGTTTGGGCTCTGACTGGGATTGAATCTCAGCCATAATGATGCTAGATGAGAAGCCTAGAACTGAGCCACCGACACCCTTTAAACAACTCGTGTTAGTGTTTGAGGTAAAAGCTGTGGTTGACTCGGACTGCTGGAGCAGAATGGCAGCGGCGACAGAGTTACAATCAGCTGATTAGAAGAGATTAGACGAAGGTTCACTTACAGGATGGCTACAGCCCTGCGCTGCCCCCTGGAGGGACAGACAGACACTTACTTGGGCGTTAGACGGGGGTCTCCGTACGGAGCGTAAGGGGACATGTTCAAGAGGAACTCCTTAGGAGGGTAGGAGCTCCAGCGCTGCTGAACATTGCTGCTGTCGTTGTTGTTCCAAAAGTCCCTGTCCAGATCACTAGAGAGAGAGAGAGAGAGACACTCACAACCACACACACACACACACAGAGACAGAGAGAGAGAAAGACATCACGTTCATGTCCTCTGTGAGACGCTAATCATAATATCACTTTCTGAACATTTTAATCACGAATCATGAAACTTTCTAATCATTTCCATCAAGCTTCATAAACTTCTCTTTCTGATCATTTTGTCTTCAATTTTTTAAAAACAAATTTGATTCGCACGATGATTTCCACGCTTCTCAGTCATGCTAATTTGCTCACACACTCGCTGATCCTGATGGAATCTTCAGGATTTGTTAATCACATTGCAGGGGGTAAATTACAGATATTTACCCAGATTTTTCTCTTTTAGGGTAAAAAAAATTCCCCCAAACAGACCGAGTCCTCCATCGACCCTGTCAGTCAATCAGCCATTGTATTTGATCAGCTTTGATCGGAAACACAGATCTGACGCTTCGTCGGTCTGAGGCTTTGTGTTCATACACACTGTACAGATCGTACACAGGCGTCGCCACCGCGGACCATCCCATCCACAGACACCTTGGCTTCACTCCGGACGACCTTTCTGACGCAACACTCACATTTTTCTAATCAGACTTGAACTGGTACTGTACTTCATGCAGTGGCTGGATAGTACGGGACATGGCAACCCACTGACACCAGGGCTCAAACCCGCATCCTCAGATCCACAAATCCTATAGCCTGAGCTAATAGTGAAGTTTATCTGTGTCCAAGATTCAATATTGCTGTTTTGTGTGTTCTGCTTCTCTCTCTCTCTCTCTCTCTCCTTCTGCAGACGGATGGAAAAGCAACAGATCTGAACAGACTTGTGTGTTTCTCAACATAGCAGCGCTGTCATGTTATTACTGTGTCACTGTCGTGGCTACACACACTAACAGCAACGATAGATTCATTAATAATACGTAGGAAGGACAATGTATTTCTGATTAATTAATAGTTATTTAGTTGAATAATTTTTTAAATATAAAGCATTAGTTGTTTGCTTTGTTTAGAAGTTTCAGAGTATCACGTGTGATATGGAACTCTGATTAAATATTCTGTGTTTCTATAAAAATAAAAATAAAAGAATTATCAACACACACACACACACACACACACACACACACACACAGGAAAGACCTACTTGATGGCTTTGTTCTCGCCTCTGCCTCGTACCGACACCGAGTCCGGAGAGCTCGCTGTGTCCAAGCTTGGCTTGTTCCTCTTCCCCTACACAGGACGACAGTGTGGTTAAAATAATGATCACTATTATTATTATTATTATTATTATTATTACTTTTTTATTTCTCACATAAAATTGACACCATGTTTTCAATCCTGTGTGATTACTTTCATCTGGTGAAGAGAATTATGGGAATGTCCTGCGACACACACTCCTGCACATATCTCTTGAAGAAGGAGGAAATTGAAAAGGGAAGGAATTTATGATTAAGTTTCATTTTACGGCTCCGCTGGAATTCCTTGGTCGGTTGAACAAGGCCATACGCGTGTGTTTTTAGCCTTAGCAAGTTTGACCTCCTGTATTGTTCGAACATAATGTTGTAAAGTATAACCATGGCAACGAGCCTACAGTACAGAATACTCTTTGCCCAAGGCTAAACTTGAATCTAAGCACTACATTTAAATTTCCAGCAAATCACAGAGACATAAAGCCTGTGCCCCGTTCACTCTCCATCTCTTCTGGGGTTTACACTAAAACGCTGCCTTGGCCCTGATATCTAACCACGCCGCATAGTCCAGGAGGACCGATACCAAGCAATACTACACAGTGCTAACGGGTCTACACACACGGCTCAGTGCTCAGCTGATCTCAGACGTGATTACCACTCTAACGAGACCCTAGCCACCTTTTCTACCAGTCTGTATACCACACGTCACACTTCACCTGGTACAGAGATCAACGGGCTTCTGCAGGAGCCCTCAAGCACAAACTATATAAAATATACAGAACTTTATCTGCTTTCACGTAAGTCATAAAGTTAAGATGAAGCAAAATGGAAGCTTGTACTGTATAACATCCTGCGGAGGACGAGCACTGAGGTTTTCTCCTGGAATTCCGGGTCCGCCGAGTACAACCTACTATCTTTTTGTAATCACCTTTGGAAGTAGTGAGATACGTATCACATATCACAGGGAAGCTCAAAAGGTCACGTGTTGCTCCAAAATGTCTTCCTTAGGAACAACCTAGTGGTTCTGCAGGAATCATCATCATGCTCCAGTGGAACGGACAGGAACGTTTATATCCAGGGTTCGTATTGACTAGACAGTAGAAATCACTCTTAAGTGGCCAAATATTTCGTATTCTGTCTACGCAGGTGGCTGATACTATATGATCTTTAGTAACAACGAAGATGCAGCTTAGAAACTGGAATCAGTGATGATTTGTGTTTGTCAAAGCCGACAGTGTTGGAAGTTATAAATTAAACTCTACTCTTACAGCACTGCAGATCGGGTGAAGATTCACACATTAGATTTCAATTGCACACTCATAAGCATTGTATTAAAAAATGTACAGCGCCATCTGTTGAATTTTGAGATAAACTAAGAAATAAACTTGTGATAGGGCGTTTTCCATTTAAATTTTAAATGAGCATTTCTTCTTCTCCCATGGGCCGATTGCGATGAAACAAAGCCTTTATGTAACATGTATTTTTTACGTGGTGCGTGCACAAACAAACAGACAAACAGACAAAAAGTCCAAAAAAACATCTAGATGTGTTCTATTACTCAGTCCCCCAAAATACTTTTTTGCAAGTATCTTCAATGTACAAACACGTTAACTTTACAGTTTTATTATACAGGTATGTTTAGATTACAACACCCACTATAACTGTGCAGCCTACTTTACGGCTCTCAGTGTCGTAAAAAGTGATGTCACATGCTTTCCTTGGCGCAATACTTCACCTCGCTGAAAAAAGAGCAGGACGCTTAGTAAAGAACTTTTATGTCCTACTTTGAGCTAGGAATATTTCCAACAAACTTTGAGGGCGATTCCTACGAGTGCTCCTGAGACACCTATTAATAAGGGCCCTGATCTGACATTGATGTTCCAACCAGGCAGCTTGCGTCTCATTTCTGTTAAAAAACCCATGCCTTGTTGAGACTGCAGACAAATCTGACTTTTTTCTTAAATCAGTGCATACAAAGCATCTCAAAGTAAGAAACTGCTCCTAAGTGGCCGAAAATGCTCAAAGTGATGCAATTTTGGTCCTACTTTTAGGAGTAGGAGTAAGAGCAATTCATCAACATTCTGAAATCACTCCTATCACGTTTTTTGTATCACTTCCCTAGGAGTGATTCTGAGACGCGTAGTTAATACGGGTCCTGCTCTTTAGCACTGCCTGTCCACACTGTTATGTGAAAGTGATCAGATGGGATTTGGCTCTGTTCAGAAAGGCAGCTGAAATCTGACACATTGTTGGAGTATCTGCATTGGTTGTCATGGTAGCTATGCCAGAGGCTTGCATGCAGCGGGATATTTCCTCATATTCCACCTTGTCTCTGTACATTCCCTCTTCCTTTGCCAGGACTGATGCAGCCACCCAAAGTGCCATCAGACATTTCACTTGGTCCTCTGTCTGGGGACTACAGCACTCCATCTCCACACTGCGGTTAAACTGGACGCTCTGTAGAAAGTTTTATCCGCTTTTGGCACTATTACCGCTACGTATGTCATAGTCATGCCATTGAATTTTTCATGCAGAAAGAAATTTATTGTGTTTTCAGGAAGAGCATCATTGTCCCGCTCATTTTTCAACCATGGATCCATGTCCATACAGTACCATGTGACCATGTGGCCTTCTGTGTCAGGGTGTGAGTGGCGTAATGGACGGTATGAAATCCGTAGAACGTCCAGACTGAGACGCATCTTTAAGAATCTGATTTACTCTGAATGTGGTTCAGATCAGACTTGCAAAAATCATATTCAATGTGTTTTTTGTTTTTTTACTGTTTGTACTACATGAAGCCAATCTG
The DNA here is from genome assembly GCA_030014275.1 of Clariallabes melas. Taxonomy (NCBI): domain Eukaryota; kingdom Metazoa; phylum Chordata; class Actinopteri; order Siluriformes; family Clariidae; genus Clariallabes; species Clariallabes melas. The sequence goes on along the minus strand of JAQMYI010035036.1, from coordinate 781 downwards.
ATTCCATCCTTCATATGCAGAAAATCAGATTTGGTGTGGCAGTCTGAACACTGTCCTTCCCTGGACCCCACTTCTTTTCCCGCGCGGCTCTGGCGTTTCTGTACCCCTTGCCCTAGCAGTTGTCTCATTAGCAGTCAGGAGCACACGTTAGGGATTCCTCCTCCTCCTCCTCCTCCTCCTCCTCCTGCACCACAGCACCAAACACTCGCTGAAGCAGCATGTGATCTTTCAGAGTGAAGAAGCAGTCACGGAGAACAGATCAGCTCCTGTCGTACCGCTCTCCTCCGTCTTTAGCACTTCATCATGCCGCTTGCCAATTTCTTGCCAACTGACAGCTAGTGTTTATTACAATGCAGTAAAGGAGCTTATGGTCCTCTTTCCAGGGGTCCGAGGAGCCGAGCTGAGCCCGGCCCGCACGCCTCCCCTTATCGCTGTAGCCACTGCGCTGCCTAGCATTTTGAATCAACAGGATGAGAACGAGGGAAAGGATTCTGTGACATTGTCTGTGATGGTTGCTGTTGGTCCTCCTCAGCCCGACGGAGTTGAAGGAGAGAATTCTGGACGCTCAAAGCTCTCTACATTCAAAGTCTTCATTTCTCTAAAGTAACGTCTTCATGTTAGCCTTGTGTCTCATTTACTGTTATATTAGACCATTCGACTAGGAACTTATTCCTCACTACCTAGACATATACCTCTTTCTCTCACTCTCACACACACACACACACACACACACACACACACACACACACACACACACACACACACACAGCAGCTCTATGAT
>JAQMYI010033794.1:0-10102 GCA_030014275.1 Clariallabes melas | reverse complement strand
CACACAATAATCACACACTCCTTATAACCACACATTCACTATAATCACACACTCACACTGTAATCACACACACACTAATCACACACTCACTTTAATCACACACACTATAATCACACACACACTATAATCACACACACTTCAATCACACTCTCCTTATAATCACACAGTCCTTATAATCACACACACACTAAAACCACTCACTCACACTGTAATCACACACACACTATAATCACACTCACTGTAACCACACACACACTATAATCACACTCCTTATAACCACACATTCACTATAATCACACACTCACACTAATCACACAAACTCACACTGTAATCACACACACTATAATCACACACTCACTTTAATCACACACACACCATAATCACACTGTCACGTTGGCCAGGTTCGTTGGGACACATACGCAGGTGAGAGGGCGGTTTTGTAAAACTCATTATATTTTAATGTCCAAAACCCAAATCAAACTCACGAGAAAAACAGGGCACCAGAAAATAATCCACAGAGAAAGAGAGTCCAGGCAATAATCCAAAACGCAGTCCAAACACAAAACAAAGGATAATCCAACACAGAAAAGTGAAAATCCAAACAAAAGTAAACTCACGGAAAATAAACAGGGCATCAGAAAATAATCCACAGTGAAGGAGAGAGTCCAGGAGAAAAGGGAAAGTCCAACACGAAAAGTCCAGTTAGAAAATCCGGAACAGAGCACAGAGTTCGGCAGCAGCGTGACGCGAGAAAACGCACAATGCTTCGGCAAACACGAAGCGCAAACCGGCGTCCTTAAAAGCGCCGCTGATTGTCACGGAGATTGAAAACACCGGAGTCGCGAAACCTCGCTAGGAGCATGCGCACGGACGTTGTAGTTCGATGTAGTCCGCAGCAAGATGCGGAAGTGACGCTTCCGCGCTGAGCGCGACGGAGGCTGCGAAATCACAGCGCGTTCCGCTGAGCACGCTAGCCTGCCGTGCGGTGGAGAGGGACAGAGTCGCGACAGTACCCCCCCTCAAAAGGCGCTACTCCCGGAGCGCCTAAGGTAGCCCCTACTCGGGGGTCCTGGGCCCGTGGGTTCGGGTGCGTTGCCGGGAACCTCCACACCGAATCTTTGCTGGGGCAGACACTCGGACAGGAACTCAGACAGGAACTCGGAAGGGAGCTCGGACAGGAACTCGGAAACAGAGGCAGACCTGGCTGGAGCCCTCAGATCCACGATGCCTTTCCTGGTAGCGATTGGAACCAGAACCGGTCCTGAGAAGGGAACAGTGGCAACGGGTCTTGTGACTGAAACAGCAGCAGCAGGCTTTATAGCTGGACCAGTAGTAGCAGCAGCTGCGGGCTCTGTAGCTGGAACAGCAGCAGCGGGCTCTGCGACGGGGACAGCGACAGCAGCGGGCCCTGCGTCAGGCACAGCAGCAGCGGGCTCTGTGAAAACAACAACAACAGCAGCGAGTTCCGCAACGGGAACGGCAGCAGCGAGCTCTGCATCAGGAACACCAGCAGCAGCAGGCTCTGCATCGATAACGGCAGCAGCAGGCTCTGCGAAAAGAATAACAGCAGCAGCGGGCTCTGCGTCAGGGGCACCAGCAGCAGCGAGCTCTGCATCAGGAACGGCAGCAGCGGGCTCTGCGTCAGGAACACCAGCAGCAGCGGGCTCTGTGAAAAGAATAACAGCAGAAGCGGGCTCTGCGTCAGGGGCACCAGCAGCAGCGAGTTCTGCATCAGGAACGGCAGCAGCGGGCTCTGCGTCAGGAACACCAGCAGCAGCGGGCTCTGCGTCAGTAACGGCAGCACCGGGCTCTGCGAAAAGAATAACAGCAGCAGCGAGCTCTGCGACGTTTAGAGTCTCTGTGAGCGTCATCCGAACAGTCTCCTCATGAATGACCTGGGTCTGATCAGGAGCCGAACTGGGGGCTGGTACCGACCCGTTCTCTGAAACAGACTCAAACTTGGACCTGGATTCACGCCTAGGTCTTAACCTGAACTTAAACTCGGGCCCCGATGCCGACTTGGAGCTAACTCTGGTACTTGGGGTGAAACTTAGCTCGAAACTAGGCCTGACACTGGGCTCGGAACTATGCGGGGGACCGGACTCGGAACTTGGCTCGGAACCGGACTGAGAACTTGGCTCGGAACCTGGCTCTGGACTGGGCTCGAAACTTAGCTCGGAACCGGACTGAAAACTTGGCTCGGAACTGGACTCGGGGCTGGACTCGAAACTTGACTCGGGACTGGACTCTAAACTGGACTGGGAACTTGGCTCGGGACCGGGCTCGGGACCAGACTGGAGACTTGGCTCGGAACCGGACTCGGAACCGGACTGAGAACCTGGCTCGGGACTGGACTCGAGACTGGACTCAGGACCGGGCTGAAAACTTGGCTCGGGACTGGACTCGGGACTGGGCTCGGGACTGGACTGGGAACTGGACTGGGAACTGGACTGGGAACCGGACTCGGAACCGGGCTCGGAACCGGGCTCGGAACCAGGCTCGGAACGGACCTTGGAACCGAGGTCGGAACCTGGTTCGGGACCAGACTGGGGACCGGACTCGGGACCGGACTTACAGCTGGGTTCGGAATCAAACTGAAGACTGGACTCGAGACTGGACTCGGAACTTGACCCGAACCTGGACTGGGAACTGGACTTGACACTTGATTCGGGACTGGACTCAGAACTGGGCCCGGAACTGGACTCGGAACTGGACTCGGAACTGACCTTGGAACTGGGGTCGGGACCTGGTTCGGGACCAGACTCGGAACTGGACTGGGGACCAGACTCGGCGCTGGACTCGGAACCGGACTTAGAGCTAAACTCGGAACTGGACTTAGAGCTAGACTGAAAACTGGACTGGGAACTGAACTCGAAACTGGACTCGAAACTTGGCTCAAAATGCGACTGAGAACTGGACTTGGAGCTAGACTCGGAACTGAACTGGGAGCTTAGCTCAGAACTGGACTGGGAGCTTGGCTCGGAACTTGGTTCAAAACTGGGGTCGGAACTAGACTCGAGGCTGAGCTTGGAGCTTAGTGCGGAGCTGAGTTTGAAACTAGACGTAAAACCAGACTCGAAATTTGACTCGGGACCGGACTGAGAACTGGGTTCGGAACCGAACTGGGAACTGGACTCGATGCTCAACTCGGAACTGGACTCAGGACTGAACTGGAAACTGGACTTGGGACTTGGCTTGACACTGGGCTCGGAACTAAGCTGAGAACCTAACTCAGAACCAGACTGGGAACTGAACCTGAAGCTAGACTCAGAACTGGACTTGGAACTTAACTGAGAACTGAACTCGGAGCTGGACTCGAAATGGGGCTGAGAACTGGACTTAGAACTAAGCTCGGAACTGGACATAAAACCAGACTTGAAACTTGGTTCGGAACTAGACTTGGAACTAGGCTCGAAACTGGACTGGTAACTGGACTCAGAGATAGGCTCGGAACTGGGCTGGAAACTGAACTCGGAGCTTGGCTCAAAACCGGACTTGGCCTTGGATCTCCGCCTGCCTCTGGACTTGGGCTTTTGCGTGGGTTCTGGAGCAAGAGCCTCCCTGTCAGCCTTTCTTTCTGCCGCAGGAGGGGGCTCCGGAAGGATAGCCTCCCCTTTCGCCACTGGAGGGGGCCTAGAAGCAGTTGCCTCCTCTTTGGCTACTGGAGGGAGCTTAGCAGCGGTTGCCTCCTTCTTGGCCACTGGAGGGAGCTTAGCAGCGGTTGCCTCCTTCTTGGCCACTGGAGGGAGCTTTGAGGCGGTTGCCTCCCTTTGGACCTCCCAGAACGCCTGGAGCGCTTCCCCGAAGCTCTTGGGGTTCTGAAGGCACGGATGATCCATTTCTACGAGTTTCTCGACGACCAGGCGGAGAGAGCCAGTAAGCCAGCGTATCATGCACCGCACGTAGATGTCATCTGCTGGCTTAGGATCCAGCAGGTCTTCAAAGAAAAGCTTACACTGGAGTAGAAATCCGTCAGGGGGAAATTCCACTCCATTGTAAGGTGCAGGGGTGCCGAATCCTACCTTCTGAACGAAGAAGGATGGCATGGTGTGCATACGGCCGTCTCCCCAATATCCTGCTGTGTCCCTGTGTGGCGGAAGCATTCTGTCACGTTGGCCAAGTCGGTCGGGACACACACGCAGTTGAGAGGGCGGTTTGGTCAAACTCATAATATCTTTTAATGTCTTTACACACCCACAAAACAGGCAGACAACTCAAAACAAAACCGGGTCGAGCGAGCCACAAACGGAGCATAAACAGATAAACCAAAACACAAGGGTGATTGTCCAGGCAGAAGTTAGAACACAAGAAAACAAACACAAGAAACTCAGGCTCAGAAATCAGGCACTGAACGCGGGAAAACAAACACGGGAAATGCAGTCACGGAAATAAGTTCAAACGAAACGCAAACAGAGCTTCAGGAATAATCCAAATCACGAGAGAGGAAGTCCAGGCAAAAGTCCATAACTAGTAAATCCAGCACGGGAATCAGGCACGAAGAGCAGACACAATAATCCAGGGTTCGGCCAGCGTGGCGTGAAGAAACGCAATGCTTCCGCGAATCCGAAGCGCAAACGGGCGTCCTTAAATGCGCCGCTGATTGTCACCGAAAGTGGAAACACCGGGAATCACTTAGTCACGAAACCTCGCGGGGAGAGCATGCGCTGCGTGCGACGGAGGCCGCGAGCCTTCCGTGCGGCGGGGAGGGACGGAGTCGCGACAGGAACATATATTCCACTGAAAGGGACCTGTCAAGATTGGAATACTACAAGCTGGCAGAACATGGAGACATCCTGGAATTCATCATAGACTTTCAAACATTCAAAGTTCAGGAGGAGCTAAACCAAGTTGTCAGCATGAACAAAAAACATGGCCTGAAATTAAAGACTACAACTTCCATCATGATCAGGACTCTGCACTGTCAACTTCAAATCTAGTGACACAGCTGGCTGAAATCCATTTTATGCACTTGTCTGTGTCTGGCTCACAGGAGCAACAGAAATGCCCAAGCCTCTCTTTCACCAGCCACCTCCTCCAGCTTTTCTGGAAGGCCACTGAGGTGTTCCCAAGCCAGCTGAGAGATATAATCTCTCCAGCACGTCCAGAGTCTGCCCAGGGGTCTCCTCCCAGTTGGACATGCATACAGCACCTTAACTACATGGTGAACAGGAGGAATCCTAGACAGATGACCAAACCACATCTGCTTCACACTTGGCTGCAAACCACTCCAGTGCAAACTGGATGTCATAACTCCATGAGCTCAACAGAATCACATCATAAAGCACTATTTCCCCCTCCTCAGTTGTCTGACAGTTTGCCAGAATATATTCGAGACTGATCAAAAGTCATGCTCCATGGCCTCAGCAAACTCCTCACACAGTTTTTGCTTCTGTTCCTGCTAAAACAACTCAATTTAAAATCATCTGACATGCAAGCGGTCATGTTACCAGAGAGGTTGCATGCTTGAGTAACCTCTAATACCACTCCAGTAACCCTTAATACAACTCCATTAACCACCAGTGGAACTTAAGTTCATAATTATTAATGCTAGGAAGTACTGTTGAATACACCCAAGCTGATGACAGAAAAATGAACTCTGTTAACTCAGCTGAGTTCTTCTGAAGGACTGCATCGAGACCAGTAAGAAACCTTTGAAACTACAATCTAACTTGTCCAGCAACCCAAAATTGCCAAGTTACAACCTATATTCAGATTGGCAAAGAGGAAAACTTGTACCATCTACACAGATTCCTCGAATGAATTGTCAGCCATTCATTTTCTACGAGCCAGCTCTCCTTATCATCATCATTCGAGAGCTACCAGCTGAGAATGAAGGCTTATACTTTCTTCCTCTAAGAAACATGAAGCCAGCTAACTGCATCTTTTCAAAATGCTGCTCATGCGGCATCAGGAAACATTGTAGCACACACTCTGTGCTATCCGCCCTCTTCTACATACATGACCTGACAGGGGAGAGAAAGTATGCCCCTCCCACCCAAATTTTATTACGTTTACTGTCTAGAGAGCATGGGCAAAAAAAAGGGGGGGGGAGGAAAAAAATGTCAAAATGTAATATTTCAGACTAGATAAAAACCAACTCTGCTCCCATCTGCACACTATTGTAGACAATTCTGGGGAAATGTTTTTTTTTTTAATTTAATTCTGCTTTTTCACAAATTTGCTGGAATTCAATGTTTTCAGTTTGATATCATTTTGTATAAAATGTAATGCACAAATCAATTTTTATTTTAATTATGGAAAAAAGACTAGTCCATCACTGGTTAACAGGCCCACCATTACTAATATTTGTTTTGTAAATATCAAAAAATATTATGATAAAAAAATTCTACTTTAAGAACTCATTCAGTCTTGTACGCTAAGGCTTGGTTTATATTGTGTCTCATCTATTACCCTGGAATAGACTTTCCCAAAGAGGATGAGGAGAGTGAAGATTTCCCCTTTTCTTAAAAAGTTGAACCACCACCCCAGTCTGCCAAGCCAAAGGCACTGTCCCTGACCATGCAAGCGGTCATGTTACCAGAGAGGTTGCATGCTTGAGTAACCTCTAATACCACTCCAGTAACCCTTAATACAACTCCATTAACCTCCAGTGAAACCTAAGTTCATAACACTGCACAACAATTTTTTGAAAAGTCTTGCTTCCTGAAAAGTTTTTGCTGACAGGTACTTACTGGGTTGCACAAATATAGTTTTGGTTTTACTGCATCACGTAGGAACTCTGAGAAATAGACATTTCTATTAACGAAAGGAATATATTCAGATTGGCAAAGAGGAAAACTTGTACCATCTACACAAATTCCTCAAATGAATTGTCAGCCATTCATGAACCTGGTCAGTTAGCAGTTGTGAAATGTGCTACACACAGAAATGGAGCTGATTGCAAACCAACCTGCATAGGCCAGAGCTAGACATAAATCTGAGTCTAAGTCTGTCTAGTAGATCTGGTTTTTACCAGGCTCTGCAAAGAATTGTTTAGTATGAGGAGAAGTAAAACCTTGATAGCTAACAGGCAGTACTCAAAGTACGTGAATCAGCTATAGGTTTGGAGAAAATCAACTTGACCAGTTGCAGTCTCATGGCCTTGGGATAATGAGTAATTTAAAGGAATAAGAGGGCTCTGAGTGTTAGTGAAGGGTGTTGAAGTGTGAGAGATGAAGTAAAATTAACTAATTAAACAAGGCAAAAGATTATGGATGAGCAGATTATTCACTATGGTCACTCTTAAGTGTTCGTTCTTTAGACCACCCACCTTCATTACTTAGGCTTACCTTTTAATAAAGTTCATTATGATTTTGAGCAGTTTTGGTGCCCTTTCTTCTCCTTAAAACTCACAACCCTCCCCATGAATTCCCCACAAAACATTACAATTTCATTTCACTGAAATCAAGTGGCCCAAACCTGTTCCAGCATGTCACTGCCCCGGTGCACAAAGCGAGACATGGTATGTTAAGGTTGGAGTGGAAAAATTTTAGTGTCCTGCACAGAGGGACACTAAAACAGGGTTATGATCTAGAGTGCTTGTTTGTGTTTACATGGTCAGACATTTATAAGACAATCCCCAACACATGGCTAAAACCTAACGACAAGAGACACAGTAAAACTAGAATAAACCTTGTTAGTGCTTTTCCAAGATGAAGTAAATTATTTATGGTGAAGGAGATGAAGCTGAACACTGAATTGACAATGATGCTCTTGGACATACTTTGTATGAGCTACCCTTAATGTAACATAGGTACTGCTACCTAACTCCCATGCAGCTAATGATGGTAACACTAGAGCTTAAAAGCTCATTAGAGTTCATTACAAAATGACAAAAAAGGCACTGTTGGACATTCACATAAATCAGTATGAGACAAATTATTTAGATTGTATTAACTTGGTTTTCAAGCAGCGAACATGGCCTAGAATGCTAACAGTGTTAACAATGCTAACAGTGGAACTTAAAAACTCATTTAGTACATTACAAGTGAAAACAGCACAATGAGGGCACACTTGGTCATTCTAATGGATCAGTATGAGAATTTCACATGTTTAGTGTTACATGTGTATATGAGCAGAAATAGAAGGTTCAAGTTAAAAAAAAAAACATTCAAATATATTTGAAGCCACCTTTCTGTCAGAGACTGAACGTTTTAGGTCTTTTTTGAATAAATTGGATTAACCTTGCCTAATGCACACTAAACAGCTGTAATTTATGACACCGGGCAGAATATGAGTTTGGCTCCACTGATGTAGGGAGTAATTCAAACTTACTTAAATGAAAAATACACTTACCAGCCAACAGCAAAGTGCTAAGAACACTGCCTGTGGAGAGAAAATAAGAGGAGGTATTTCATTTAAAAAATCCCAAAGCTGTCTTTTGTATAATAATCTTAAACTAGTCTGAAATATAAATAAACCCCAGCTATATTTAAATATATTACATTGTACCAGCATTTTAGTCACAACTGAAGTAACAGCAGTTTTAGTAACACATTAGTAATAATAGTAATTTATTAACAGGAATAAAATGACTGATCTTACTCAGGCAAAAGCTTTGTTTTAGTTATACAAGACTGTACAGAAATTGATAACAAAGCTAGAATTTGTTTGAAAAAACGCATTACACACAAAAAGTCTGTTGAAAATTTTAAACCTGCATACTATGTACAGTTTTATTAAAGACCCCTTTAATGTCTTCTACAGGCTGGAGACGTGCCCATGCTCCCCTATAACCTTTTGAATGTGTAGTGTACATAACAGCTTGTGAGGACAACCTCTCACATATTATTGTTTATATTTATATTATATTAATATTTATAATTTATCTTATTATTATTCTGATATAAGATATCAGTTTAGACCAAGTTATGCTGTTAGTTTGTCAGGCTACTGTCATTAAAAGACAATTCTTCTATGATATAAATAACAGCTATAAATGAACAGAACAAGTAGTTTCATGTTTGTGTCACATATTGCTATGCTGTGAATTCTAAAAAGTGTGAAAATGTAAAGTTCTGTATGCTGCTTCAATTGTTTTTCTTTCCTGCATGATTAGGCCTGAAACCATAGCCTCCTGTTGTGGAACCTTTTCATTTTTATGCTATCAATTTTAGTTACTTGTTTTATGACGGGTGCCAATAATTCGCGAGGGCTCTGTATCTATGTCACATTCTAACCTGGTGCTGGTGAAAAAAAATTCTACTTGCAAACTAAAAAAATTAAAAACTAAAATAAAGTAAGTCTAGCAAATATTAAAGGTCACTCTAGTGTAAAGCTGCTACTGAAAGTGGGTGGGTGGGTGAGTGAGTGAAAGATTATTTTCTGACCAAAACTGCTGATAATTTTCTTCATGCCAGACTGTTTCATCGAAATCAGCAATTCTTTAAACAGGAAGTGAAAATGTCCACTGAAAACGCTTTTTATATCTCTGATATTTCAATGTGAGATTATTTTTGTGTCACAAGTTTTGTTTTATTGTGTTACCAATATTAAAATATAACTCATATAGTGTCATTTAGAAATCTGTAAATAATTAAAAAAAAGTACCTATTTAATTAAGGTAAGGCACTACAGATAGGAACTAAAATTTATCACATTTATTTTTGATAAATTGCATCTATAACTCATCTTCTCTTAAACTACAGTAAAAACAACAAAACAGAACAGAAACTTGGCCACTGTTTTTACCCACTTGTGAGCAACTCCTCATGCACTGTATCTCCAAAAAGCTTATCTCTGATATGTCAATATGTATCATTATGAGATGGATATTAATTGTCTTTATAAACCACAATTATCAAATGAAGGTCAAATGTGTGAAATTATATTATTAACACATTTTTGTTCTACGCGCAAAACACAAATTGCAATTTCTACATGTTAATCCCCATCCCTGTTTAGAAAGATGTCTTTGGCATGAGTAACTCCCTACATTTACACTATGCACTGAAGAATTTCCCAAACTATTGACAGTTGTTGGAATTATGCTCAATTTTATGATATAAATGACTTTATATCCATTTTTTTTTATAACAGTCCATGATATTTTCTTAATAAACCAATAAATAAAGAATTTTCTGACTAACTGTTCTATAAAAGT
>JAQMYI010033359.1:0-10116 GCA_030014275.1 Clariallabes melas | reverse complement strand
GGGCTTCATGTTCACTGGAGGAAACAGCTGGTGTGATGAGGGTGAACACAGCCAAGATTTAACTGATTAATCCCTCAGAGCGCTTGCGTGCATACTGTAGAACCGTTTCCTCTCACCAGGTGGCGGTATTGCACAGTCAGTGTGTCTGTCAGGCAGCATAAAACATTAGAGACGAAGAAGAGGAAAGCAACATGGCGGCTGAGAAATCTACGAAAGACAAACTGTTGTCCGCTCTTAATGATATTGAGGTGTTATCCAGGTGGGTCTTATGGCTGTTTTATTTTGTTTTGATAATTTTTTGTATTGTAATGTTTAATTTTTCTACGGATTTTAATTTAAATTTCGATTTAACGCGGCGAACGACAGGAAGTTTACCCAGTTTGGCTAGCTGTGCTAATGTCTAGCTTTAACCCGGGCTCTGTCAGAGGATTTGATTGGTTGGTAGTTCTTTCTCCTGGCCGCTGATTGGACAGTCTGAAATGATAAACCAATCACAGCTCAGTTTGTCGGCGAGCTGGGCGGAACCTGTTTAATATTAATCCATGTAGTCATCACATAATAATAAACTGTTTATTTGTGTCTGATTGTTAAACATCTGACTAGTTTAATCTCTCTTTACGGTAGCTGTAAAATGATGTGATGTGATGTTGTTCTGTGTCTCCAGAGAGCTGATCGAGATGCTCGCTCTGTCACGAAGTCAGAAACTACCTCAGCCTGGAGAGGACACGCAGGTAATCACACACTCACATCACATCACACACACACACACACATCTCACACACATACACACATCTCACACATCACACATCACACATACAGTCTGTACCACTTCATCCTGTGTTCAGGGGGCCTGGAGCCTATCCCAGGAGACCCAGGGCTCGAGCGGGGTACACATATACACACACACCACGGGCAATTTGGGAACGCCACTTAAACCTGCATGTCTCTGTGTCTCACCGTGGGAGGAAACCAGAATATCCTGAGGAAAGCCACCAAGCACATGCAAACTCCATGCACACAGACCCAGAGGTGGGAATTGAACCCAGACCCTGGAGGTGCAAGGCGACAGTGCTAACCACTAAGCCACTGTGCCACTTACTCGCAATCAAAACATTTGTTGTGGAGTGATGTAATGGTGGGCAGTTCTTAACTTTAAGACCCCTCCCCTCCTTCAAAGCAGCACGAGTTATGAGTTATAACCAGAGACTTGACTTGGCTAGTTAGCGATCTACACTTCTACACAATCTGTCTACTCTGATGGTGTCGATAGTGGTATTAACATGAATGTTGAACTTCTAGAAGTGTCGCGTTTGATTAAATTGCGATCAGAATTCCAGAAACTAAATAATTAAAATGTATACACACTGCATCTAAAAAAAAATTAAAAAAAAAAACAATATCCTGAAGTGAAACTCTTGTATATTCTAGATTGGTTACATGTAAAGTGAATTATTTAATCTTTTTATTTTTATTTATTTAATTTTTTATTTAGATGATGGTGGTTTACAGCTCATGCAAATCAGAAATCCAGTATTGCAAAATACTGGAATATTTTCTAAGCTCATTTAGAAAAAAGATTTAATTCCATGGATGTCCAACTTCCACTTAACACTTGGTCAGCGCTTCTTTAGCACCAGTTACTGCATCGATGCGGCACAGCGGTGATCAGCCTGTGGCACTGCGGAGGCACAGCTGAAGACCGGGTTACTGTGATAGCAGCTTTCAGCTCGTCTGTGGTGTTTGTTTGAATTAGGCCTGTAGCTATCGAATATTTTAGTAATCGAGTATTCTACCAAAAATTTAATCGAGTAATTGGATAAAATTGACTTTCGCTTAATTAAACAGTGATGTAAAATATATAAGAGAAACAAAGATTAATTGGTTTTCTTTTTAGAAAAATCTTTTATTTTTTAAATGCATACAGCATTTGATCAAAAATAAACATTCATTATTCACAATACAAGGAATAGCTTAAAGTTGACTGAGATGAATTAAGTGCATTACAGAGTCATACATTCTTATTTTAAAGCTTTTGATGCAAAAACAAATTTTAAAAGGTCTTTCAAATGACTTTAAGTATCAATAAACTAAGGCACACATTAAAATAAACAATTATACAAAAACACTAAGGTGTGCAACTAAACTTTCAGAACTAAAAGTTTCTAAATCTACAGCTCAGGCCTAACATATCAGCCTTTACTGAGGTTTCTATCGTTTCTTCTTCCTGGTTTCTTCTCTTCTCTCGCTGATAATTTTATCGCTCCTTTCCATTTTGCAGCCGCAACAGAACGCTCCATCAAATCAATACACAGCTAACTTTTTATCGTCTCCTTCCGCTTTGTGGGTGACGTAAGCGCTTCTTCTTCGTCGGTGTTTACTGGCAGCTTGCAGCCGGAGACGCGCTGTTTCACTTCAAACAAATAATTTCGCAAAAACATAACGCAAGCTTTTAAAGTTAAAGGTGTGTTCGAGGCAGAAGATTTTGCCTCAATCATTTTTATGTAATCGAATTACTTGAGGAATCGTTTCAGCCCTAATTTGAATGTTTCTTCCTCATGACAAAGAGTGGATGCTTGTGGTGATGTCTCTTCTTCAGCAGTGGCTTGATACTTGGAATTCAGCAGTTGTAGCCTGTTTGCTAAAGATGTCTTGATGGGAATAGTACCAGAAGCACTGATTCAGTCTCACTCCAACGCTTCCAAGTTCTCGAATCTGCTTTGCTTGACAATCTTCTTAAGACTGCGGTCATCCCTGTTGCTTGTGCACCTTTTCCTACCACATTTTTTTTCCTTCCAGTGAGCTTTCCATTCGATATACAGAGTCAGCTGAAAATAACACACACTTCAGGAAAAGAAAAAATATATATAAATATTATAATAGTAAATTTATTGTTATGTTATGTATTGATGTGTGTCAATATTATTCATATTATATTAATATAGTATACATCATACTGATGTATATTATATTCCTGAAGTGCGTATACATTTTTTTTGGCTGACTGGTGGCCGATCTTCATTGATTGACATTCCACCAGTAAGAGCAGAGTGTGAAGGTTTAATTATCAGAGTAATAACACAGTTTTGCTTAAAATATTGCAATGCACACAACATTGAGTTCAAAAGAGGACAAATTATTGGTGCGCGTCTCGCTGGCGCATCTGTGACCAAGACAGTAAGTCTTTGTGATGTATAAAGAGCCGCGGTATCCAGGGTAACGTCAGCAAGCCACCAAGAAGGACGAACCTCATCCAACAGGAGTAACTGTGGACGCAGGAAAGAGGCTGTCTGAAAGGGATGTCCGGGTGCTAAAACATAAAACCACAGCTGCCCAACTCACTGCAGAATTAAATGTGCACCTCAACTCTCAAGTTTCCACCAAAACTGTTGGTCTGGATCTCCACAGGGTCAATGTACACGGCCGGGCTGCTGTAGCCAAACCTTCCGTCACTCGTGCCAACGTCAAACGTCAGGTTCAATGGTGTCAGCAGTGAACATCTTGTGCTGTGGACAATGTGAAACCTGTATTGTTCTCTGATGAGTCCACCTTCACTGTCTTTCCCACATCCAGGAGAGTTACGGTGTGGAGAAGCCCCAATTCTGCAAGAAGAACGACCCCTCTGGCCCCTGTGCAGGATCTGTATCTGTCATTCCCAAGACGAACTGATGCCGTATTGGTCACAAAAGGAGGCCGAACACCATACTAATGAATTATTGTGGTCTAAAACCAGACGTTTCGGTTTCATTGTCCCACCCCCGTGTGTGTGTGTGTATATAGCGTATATGTATATAACACACACGGCAGCTCTGGAAAAAATAAGAGCCCACTGCAGCATAATCAGTGTTGTCATAATTCTTGTTTTTTGTTTTTCTTACAGGTGTTTGTGTTGGTGAGATGAACAGTTTTGTTGAATTTTTGTGAACTGGTGACAATATTTCTCTAAAGTTCAAAATGTAATATTGTTATTTAGAGAGTATATTTAATGTTAATGACATTCACAACACATCAAAATAACCCAAGACCTTGCAGTATTCGGAGAACTTTAATAACTCAAATAAAACCAAATGAAAATAATTTGTAAACAAATTGTGTTAATGCTTTGGCCAAATAACATTGGGAAATCAGTATTTGTTGGAATAACTGCGATTTGCAATTACAGCTTTCATGTGTTTTGGTTCTCCACCGGTTTTTCACATCACTGTTGTGTAGCTTTACACCACTGTATTTGCAAAACAGCAAACGGCTCAGCTTGATGGTTTGTGATGCTCCATCTTCCTCTTGATGACGTTCCAGGAGTTTTCTGGACTAAAGCCCAGCACTGAAGCGCTTTTGCGCTTTTTGTGGTTGATGTGAACAGGTGCTGGAGATGCTGGTGCAGAGGGACAGAGAGTTCCAGGAGCTGATGAGGACGGCCACGAGGCAGGGACGGACACACGAGGAGATGCAGAAGCTGGAGAAAGAGGTGGAGAAGAGGGACGGTGACATCCAGCTCCTGCAGAAACAGCTTAAGGAGGCAGAGCACATCCTGGTGAGTGTGTTTATGTAAACTAGATGCCAAACAATATGAAGAGGGTTTAAAGAAATATATCATTCTGTAACACTGGAATGTTGGCAATCGAATGTTTCTAAAGATTTTCTTATGAGCAATTCCACTGGGAAATTGCACTTGGGGGAGGGGGGGTGGAGTTGGAGGGGAAACCCATCATCCTGCATGAAAGTAATTCACAGTCAGATGTGTTACATTTTCGTTTTTCAGGAGCTTTTGGGCATGTCCTCCTCCCCCTCTGATAGATTATATGTCTTCACACCGGATTGAAGCGGCCACAGTATTGGCGATGCACGTCGCCTGGGTTGTTTAACCCAAATACACCCAGGAAATTGCTTCCCTCGAACTGTGGTGCCATGAATAATGACACCACAGCGCCGGAAAATGACACCATTAAGCCACTCCTGCTCACATGTAGATCACATGTATCAGATATTGTGTTAATTAATAATAATAATAAATGTAAGGTTGGTGCCAAAATAGAAAGATGAGGTGGTGGAAAAGGAAACGAGTGCAATAGCAGAAAAACTTCCTTTTCCACCTCATCTTGTTCACGCCTCCTTCTTAAAATGTATGATGTCACTCTGGCTTGTTGCAGCACGTTTAATCGCCACCTTTACTTTAGCACTTTGAGTTACTTTTATCACTCATTGCTGGTTCAAGACTAGTATTATAGTATCGTCTATTAACAAAGTTATTTAGTTCCACCACTGCTTCAAACTTTACGTCCAGCTGCTGTGAGTGTGATGAAGCCAAGTGTGAACCAGAGGGGTTTATCAAAAGAGTTTGGCCTTTTTGACCAGCAGGGGGAGTGAGAGAGTCAGAACAGAAGAGTACGTTCTGCCCTCGTCCTCTCTGCATGTGCGGATCCACCCGAGTAGTGTAGATGTGTTCACACTCTGTGAATGTGTACGTATACGCCACGCAAAGTGTCAGATTAATCCACAGGTACAGAATCATCCTGTTCACTCGGACACGAATCATTTACACGAAGCCCGTCATTTTCACAGGGTCAAAATGTCAGTGATTGGACGAAAAAAGTGGATGATGGGGATTGACTGCTTTTGCCAGGCTTTTACTCCCGCTGTCTTTACTTGTCCTTTGTCTTCAGTAAGTGAAAGGCACGTCCAGTTTGGTTGAGGTCAGGTGACTGACAGCCCTTTAAGAACTTTTTTTTTTTTTTGCCTTAACAATCTCTGGTGCTGCTTTCATATGTTTTGACTCGTTATCCATCTGTCCTCTGAAGTTCTGTCCTATCGGTTTTGCCTTGGTTGTTCCATTAGACAGGTGCTTAAAAATGTATTTATTTGATTACTTTTAAAAAAAATAATGAATTATTTAAAGTCTAATCTGCCCTTGTGTTCCCACTGGTCTGTGTTTTGAGGTGATCTTTACAGTATGTGTTTACATTCACAGAGGCGTCTGTTGATTATAGACTTGGACACAGTGATACTCCTACCTGAGCTCTTCCAGGCCTTATGAAGTTGCTGAGCTCACTATTGCTTTGCTTAGTTTTAAGAATGTACAAAGTTATTGATTTGGCCTCCTAAAGCCTTGTTGTTCCCTCTCACTCCCTCTCTTTCTTGCTCTCTGAGAATAAAAAGTGTCTAATGATGACCTCCTTCACTTGCATCAGCGTCCCCTTAAACTGCACTTTGAGAGTTCCTAGGAGCAAATTAAGCAGCTGGAATCAACCCCAGACCTTTTAGCTCATTAATTTGTCATGAAATAACGAGAAAACATGCTACACTTTTCTTAGGGAGGGAGGCTTCTCTCAGTTGTTCAATTACTTTTGACCCAGCGAAGGTGGAAGGCCCTTGTAATGGTACGAAAAACAAAGAATTGCGAGCGATCGGCGGTCCTGTGCACACGTGTGTGAGCAAGAGTTCAAACAGTCCTCAGAAAAGGCTTTCAGTCGTTTAGCACAAAGCATCATGGGTAATAGGCAGTTTCTTTGCTGCCTGTTGCTAGGCTCATCTGCGCTTCTGCACAAACAGCATTGATTAATAAAAAATCTATTTTTCTCCTCTAAGCAAGACGGTATGTGAGCTGCTGCCGTCACGTCGGTTAAACGGGAGAAGCCTGTGGTGTGTGTGTGTGTGTTGTTTATTTATTTTTTGGGTGAGGTGAAAAAATGCAGTGAATGTCACAGCATCATGAACATTCTTTTCTTTCTTTTCTCTTTTTTTTTTCTTTCTTGCCTCGCTCTCTTTCTCATCACTTTCTTTCTTTGCCCTCTTTCTCAATTACTTTTCGTCACTCCTCTGTCTTTGTCTATTTATTTATTTCTTCTCTTCCTTCTTTCCATATTACTTCCCTCTTCATTCTCTCTCTCTGTCTGCAGGCCACTGCTGTGTACCAGGCCAAAGAGAAACTCAAATCCATCGACAAGGCCAGAAAAGGTATTTCCCGGGCGAGGGCGACCCCGTCAATCTGAGCATTGCCTTTTCTGAATGTAGTGTCGACTTCATCACTAGTGGACCAACTCTGCTCTTACACACTCGTTTTGCAGCATTATCTAGCTGCTCCTTTCACATCTAGTTTCAGATACAATACATTAAAACATTTAGTTTTGCTCTGTATCACTCTATAGTGCTGTTGAACTCATTGTCCGTGTGTATTATCTTTTTTCCTCTCTACAAGGGAGCATCTCTTCAGAGGAGATTATAAAGTACGCACACAGGATTAGTGCCAGTAATGCAGTGTGTGCTCCTCTCAACTGGCTCCCAGGTTTGTCCTCTAACAGGTCTTCTGATTCCCTTTTTTTTCTGTCTGTATCTTCCAATTTCTCATTTTTACCAAAAATAAAATGTTTGTTTCTTTTATAGATAATGTCTTTAATGGTGTTTGTCAATTTTTTTTCAAGTTTTTATTTTTTTTTATTTTTTTAGATTTACTAAACTGTCCCCAGGTAAATGTGAATTTTTGATGAGTGTGTGTGTGTGTGTCAGGTGACCCACGGAGGCCGTATCCCACTGACCTTGAGATGCGTAGTGGAATGCTGGGTCACATGTGTAACCTGCCCACCAATGGTGTGAATGGCCACCTGCCTGGAGACGCACTGGCTGCTGGGAGATTACCGGGTATGTGTCCTCCTACAATACGGATCCAGTGTTCTAGATCTGACGAGTTCTGTAGAATTATTATGTTAATGTATTGTTCAGAAGAGGGATTCCAGTTGTAGCATGTTAGTCCTTTTTAGTACATTTATAAATGTCAAAGTTAGTATGATCATCAATATAGTCTTAGAACCCCAGATTAGCAAAAGTATAAATATTACTATTATAGATAAGACCCTATCGTCTCCCACTGTGTTAACACCAGACCCCAACCTTGTCCCACTATAGGAAGACCTTATTTCCCAGTGTTAAGGTGAGACACAGAGTCATACCTGAGAATTTGTTAGATTTCCGTTCAATATGGTGTCAAGGTAATACAGTTACTTCAGTACAGTAATGATAAATTAATTGATCCAAGACCAGTCTGTGCACACAAAGAACATTCTGCTTAGATTTCTCATGGATACATCGATCCTTTATAGTCAAGTAAATTTAAGACAACTCTGCTTTCAAATAATCCACGCTGTAGTGTTTTAATTTTAAGCCTGAGCTGACCTCAAACAGCCCTTATATAAATCCTGTCACGGTCACAATCTCACCATCAGCCTTTAAAACTGACACCCAGGCAGATGTTTTCAAAGGCATGACCTGATCGTGATTAATGAAGGTTAGTGACTAACGGGGGTTAATACAGGTCAAAGATTTCACTGTGTGTGTTTGCAAAATATTATGAAACTTGTACATGTACTTTCTCCTGCCAGTGACAAAGCGGAGGGTTTATAAATTGTGCGGGAAACTACATGATTAAAAATAAATGCCGTTAATGTAAGACAGGAGTAAATCCCTGGGGTGGATGGAATCACTGGGTCTCTGTAGAACCAGGAGGAATAAAAGGCAAGAAAGAAGTTATGAGTTAAAGTTGCTCTTAATTAAGTCAAAGTACGTGACTGGAGGCTCTGAACCTCGGAGGCAGTTCGCATCTTATTGAATGTGGACTAAAGCCTGTTTAAACAGAGTCGTACAAACCCTCTGCGACCTCACCGGTATGAATTCTGAAGAGCGGGTTTGATGCTAAACCCTGGAGCTAAGCATCGGTTCATCCATAAAAGGGCAAATGGGCGGAGTTAACAGACCCTGCTATTGGTTGGAACATTATTGGTTGGCCTACTTACCTCAGTTACCACAAGCTTTAACTTGGCTTTAACTTATCTTAAATGCTAAGGTGGCTAACATTAACTTCTACACTAATGTTGCTTTGCATTTGATTGAATTACATCATCCATAATCTACACGCCATCCCGTGTCAACTTCTGCATTACTTATGGTTAAGTACCAGTTAGCTGGTTAGCAGACAACTAGCGGTTCCCTCAAATTAGCCACGCCCCTAATTCTTTATAATTTGAAGGATGAATGTATTTTTAACTGATGAGTTTAATTTGTGATGGATGTACAGAAATCTAGCTATTGAGATTAAAAGAGTTTTTTGCACCAGACTGTAAACATGTTTATTTCTGTTGTAAAGTTTTAACACCAAGTCTAATTTTTGGAAGGAAGTGTATGTTTTGGCACAGAACCAGAGGCTGCCTCCTGATGTGGACTGACGAAAAAATATAACTCATGGTTACTAATATTCTGTATTTTCGGGGTGAGATAAATTGTGGGGAACAAACACAGGATGAGTTTAATCTGATTGCCTTTGTTCTACTGTCTTGTGACTAGGGAGGAAGATTAGAATACATAGCACATAAGATCTTAGTTTTTGTCTGTTATTTAAGCCATTATAATAATCTGTTAGCTTTAGATTCACATGTATCACAATGTCATTATTGTAGTTTTACATTAGTAATTCTGATTACGCTGCACCTGCAGTGAGGTGGGAAGGGGAGGGAGTCAGAACTATGTCCTTGATCGCTCACTTAATAGTAGTTTTCTCTCAACTATGAGCTCCATGAGAGACGGTTCATGTATACTTTAAGAGATAAATCCTTACAGTGCTGTTTTAATTTTTTAAAAACCGATTAGTTTTGAGTAAAAGCGCACAGGTTTAGATGGCACAGCTCATCAACTTCCAGAATGATTGATTGTTGTGTGAATAATGCGGATCAAACAGAAAACATATCCTATAGAACAGGGACGACGACTTCTTTTCTTTTTTCTTTTGAGCAGCAGTGAGCGAATCCCAGCAAATGTTTCAGGCATTGAGTCAAGTCAGGTGGCTCTCATTGTCATTTCAAAAATACACAAAGAGATGAGACAGAGGTGTTCCAGGACTCCATGGTGCTACATAAAACAACACAGAACTACACAAGACTACACTGAACAGAATGATAAAAAATTTGAAATAATATGGGGTGGAATGTCGTCGTATCAGTAACATGATGTTTACTAATGACACAACCGTTGATCTGCATAAGACTTTATCTACCAATCACCTTGCATTTGTGTATGACTGTTTCAATGATTAAACCACAGTGTATACCGTATATACAATATATACAGTGGTGTGAAAAA
>JAQMYI010032422.1:0-10145 GCA_030014275.1 Clariallabes melas | reverse complement strand
GTTAAATTTATACTAAATAACCTGCAACTTTGAAAGACACCAACTTGATTTAGCTCAGTGAGACTGCAGAAGCTTCATATGAGTCTCAGCTGAACTTGGGAATGCATTTTTGCACGGAATGAGGGCTGTGGAATTTGGCACCTATTCACTTACAATGTACTTACATTCTGAATGACAAACTTCACACTCTGTGTGCAGAGCAGGAAAATTTATAATGACCAAGATCTGTAATGTCAACTTTAAGACATACAGTAGTATAGTAGAACTGTCACCTTAATTCAAATCAGTGAGTTTCTGAGATGCCAATGTTAATTTGTACTGAAGTGCAAAATTTGCCTCTCTCCTATATTAAAAAAAAAAAAAAAAAAAAAAAAAAAAAAGGTTTTTACAGAATACAGAAATGAGCAAACTGTACAACTTGACACTTCATTTACAGAAAAATAAAATATATATATATATAATTCAAGGATGGCATGGAAAAAAGCGAGTGCAATGATCAAAATAAGGGACAATCATTAGAAAAAATAGGTTACAAAAATGCATTTAAACATGTTAGAGAATATATTTATAACACATGCACAAAAGGAAATGTGTGTGTAGATCTGGGAATACTGGATACTGGAATGGGAATTCATACTGGATGAGATGTTATAAATTTTTTAAGAAAAAAAACAAAAGAAAAAAAAAACAATGAGGGTACAAAAACATTTGCACTTAATCCTTGGATTTGAATTCAGGTTCCACACCTACCTGTTGACTTGTTTTACCCCTTATAGTAGAAAAAAAATCTATGCTATGGAATTTTTTTCTATAGTTAATTTTTTTATTAAACATCACAGACCTTTTGTTAACAATTCTATATTTACATTTAATCTTCACTGTGATGATTTTCAGTGTATTCAACTTTTTTCAAGGTGTTTACTTTGTTCCCTTTTTTATTCCTACTTTCATTCACAATAGTTTTTGTTTTAGATTTTAATTTATTAAATTAGTTAGCTACTTTTTTGATTTTGTCGGTAATGTAAACTAGACTAATGTAAACTCCCAGCCAAAATGGCTACTAAACATAAAAAAAACTAAATATCTGATTTAAAAATTTACTATCAAAACAAAATAATTTAATTTTAAGTTTCATGAATTAAGATTTGTAATTGCACTAGATACATATTACATTTTACAAATTTTGTTTTGTTCAAATTTAGCTAGCTTGTTACATTTTGTAAATCAATTCAATTTAGCTTGAAAGTAAAAAAAAAAAAACCTTTTAGAACTTAGTTTTATTTATATGAGCTAGCTAGTTACATTCGATAAATTAGCATTTTGTGGATTTTATCATTTCTATATCTAACAATTTCAGTTTCTACTTACACATTTTTTATTGATTTATTCTTTGTTTTATAAACCAGATAAGTATTAACTGCATCTTTTTGCAATGGCATACATATAGTCCTTAAATTGTATTTGTTGTAATTTATTTTATTTGTATTATTTTACTTTAAAATGTATTGTGATTCACATTTTATTTTGTCAGTATAAAAGGCAAAAAGCAACACAAATTCCTACACATGTTCAGTGCTCATAAACGTCTCAAATTACGCTTCTGTTCTGGTTTTTTGGCTGATATCTGAACTTTACAGGCCTCATCTAACTGCATGGGTTTTTATTATAAGCTAGATGAAGTGGCCCGATTGTGACAAACAAGTCACAAACAAATAACACTCCCAATTTATGACGAGGACTGAGACAGTGGCCTGTTGTGCAATCCTTCTGCAGAACACTCGGGTATAAAGGGCTGCATTCAGCGATTTGGTGATTCAGATACGGCTCAGATTTCTGACGCAGATATTACTGGAGCTTTTTTGTCTTAAGCAGCAATAAGTCACATTCCTGCAGCTGAGCGTATTCGCTTGTGTTTTACATGGCCAGGCTGGAGAACAACTCCGCTCACTCAGCGATACAACATGGTGCGTTACAGCAGCGTGCTGCGAAAGTGTGAGTCATTGTTGTACAGGGGTAGAGGGGGTAGAGTGCACATCTGGGTGCAAAACTAATAGATGGCACAGCAGATGTGCTGGATGGAGCGCTGATACATATAAGTACAATGATGAGATTGTTCCTTTACAATATTTCCTCTTTTATATTTTAGGTTTTCTGATAAATCCTAACACAACATTATCCAGGTGTCCAGGGTGGTAAATACTGAGCAACTGTACTTCACGATTAACAATTAATACTCTTCCCACTCTTACTCATGTATGCTTGTTTTACACTTTTTACTCCTTACATCTTAATTTTCATCTTCAAAGATCCTCGTTAAATATCTCAGTTCACCATGCTTTAACTGCAGTTTTCACAAATAAAAACAAAAAAAAAACCAACTAAATTTGAGCTTAAAAATGAGCCATTAAAGCTAAAGAAGTATATTAGTTTTAGATTTAAAGTATAGTAGCTGCTACAATTTTGCAATTAAGGCTGTTAAATAATCAAGCTGGTTAGTTTTTTTTTATTAAGATGTATACAAGCATGTTTTTATTCTTTAATGCTAATAAGACCTCCAAAAGCTTTTTTAAACAATGTAATGCAAAATGGTCTTTTAGACAAAGTTGTGTTACATTAACAGTTTGTTAAATTACTGAGCTCTGTTTTGCATATTAACTGGAAACTTTATGATTAGTTTTGTGATTCAGCTAAATATATTTTAAGTTTCATGAATTATCTTGTTCATTTAGGTTCCTAAGTTTTAATTTATGTATTTCCTTTGTTAAATTGGCTAGCTGAATTTTGGAAATTATCTTAGGGTTAAAAGATTTAGCTTTTGTTCAAATTGACAGGATTGATTCTGTGAGGGTTATTAAGCATAAACAAATAATAATATACAACAAAAATAGAAAATTGATCTTTAAAATTTGCCACAAATCATAAAAGTTAACACTGAGTTTGGTAAACCTTTTCTCCCACATCATTAACTAACTCGTTGGGTTTTTGTATATTAGTTTATTAAATTAGCAAGCTAGATGGGTTTTGTAAATAAATTCACTAAATTAGGATTTAAGTTAAGGATTTTGTCCATTAGTTTATCAAATTAGCCAGCTAGTTGAGTTTTTTTTTTTTATTAGTTCACAAATATTGCTAGTTACTTGAGTTTTGTAAATTATCTTACTAAATTATTAGTTTTTTATGTTTTGGAAATAAGTTCACTAAATCATTTAGCTAGTTGAGTTTTGTAAATCAATTCACTACATTAGCTAGCTAGTTGAGTTTTGTAAATCAATTCACTACATTAGCTAGCTAGTTGAGTTTCGTAAAAGGGTGCTTCAATTTACTCACATGAAAAATTTAGCTCGCTTGGCATTTCATCCAAACTAATTATTAAAATTTGCTAAACAACAAGGCAAATTCTAGTCGTGTGTGTTAGCAGTGCGTTTTCATTACGACTCAATGCTTAGCAAATGTAAGCCATTTATCTTTCTTAAATCTTTTCACTCTTGAATGTTTGATTGTGTTTGTACTTTCACTTAAGTACACCGCTCCTTCCACACTCCCACTTTAACTCAAGTCTGCTTACTCAAAACTTTCGCTCCCCGGATCTCAGGCAGTGTGTTCTAGTAACATACTGTAGCAGATTAGGATCTCATTTGTATACTGGAAAAACATGACAGTGTGCAGCATGAGCTTTGCATATTTACACACAAAGACCTCAAGCCACATTTGAATAATGAACAGTGGAGCCTGTAATAAATGCTGTAGTTATGCGGAATGAATCCAACAGAAGGGTTTACTGTAATTTTTCTTCCAAAGAAAAATGAGTGCATGTGCGTGTGGGGGGGTAACATAAAAAGAGTTACACTTGGCTTGTGAGGCAGACAGACTATATTTGGGTTTCACATTTTTAGCTGTTCAGTGTAGGTGTTGGCTGATATATAAGTACACTGCTCCTTTATTTATATATAAATAAATTCCAACCTACAGCCAATCATAACCCACATATCCTCCAGGATGAATTCCTCGCCTGAAAAGGCCAAATTCCTATTGTCTGTTTTCTTGAATCACAGTATGGCCAAAGTTCTGCATCTTCTGCAGTTCCGTAAACACATGAAATCTTCTCGCTCAGACCCCTTATCTCTCATTTCCCCTCCTCTCTCCATCGTCCGACGTCTTTAAAGCAGCTCAGGATGATCAGATGGAGTGAGGTATGACAGACAGAGAAAGAGATGTACAGGAAAAAACAGGAGGGGGGAGTCAGCAAGTGATGGGGCGGAGTCTCAGGCGTGATCTTCCATGGGGAAAACCAGCCGTGTGCCCCGGCTCAGGAACTCCTGCTCGCGCGAGTCCAGCTCTCTCTCCAGCGCTTCCTCCGAAGTGCTGCCGTTGCGTTTGCCGCTCTTCGTCCCAGACGCTGATGAGGCGCCGTTAACCGTGATGGCGGTGTCGCCGTACGTCAGCGTCAGGTCTCCGTCTGTCAGGATGAGGTCCGAGTCTGTGTCCCGAAGCTGCTCGCTGTTCTGTAGAACACAGGGACAAGCGGGAGATGAGGCGGGGGACAGGGGCGGGGCGCTCAGGTGCACACACATACGGTACACGTACGATAAACACACAACACACAAGCTTTAAACAAAAGGATTATGACGGACACTGTGGAAACACACAACAGTAAAAGAGTGGAAGTTGACTTAGAGCTTTTTGCATAACAGGAAACACACTCTTCACATTAAAATATGAAATAAATAGACATTAAACCTTAATTTATGACGTCTCTTGGCACCGGCTGATTTAAGAACTAAAGTGTCTCCCTTTTCTTTTTGCTACATGCTTCTGTCCTTGCTAACATTCTTGGGACCCATGGTGCTATGTCTTCACTAAACCTTGCACAAACTGTAAAAAAAAAAAAAACCCACAAAAAAAATGTAAACTCGCTTCGCCTGGCTTTCCATTGACGCAAACATGTTTTGGACGTAGCGCAACTTTGCTGCTCGTATACCGAGACAAAGTTCTTGCAAAATTTCAGTTAAGTTGAAAATTCATGAGGCGAGGCGTTCTCTAGCCGAGGTACCGCTGTATAAGCTAACAAGTCTTACACACCTTATGTCTGTTTAGGTCGCATTGCTGAGCCAAGAAAATGACTCACTTGACATCAACAACATTTTAAATAAACACATTTTTTTAAAAATAAAAAAAGAGGAAATTAACCTTAAATTAATCTTTAGTCACACCCACTAGAGGAAGTTCTTGGTATAAACGATGATTACAAACCACAGAGAGAACTGTTTGTTAAGCAATCGTTGCTTTTTGGTTTGTGAATTTAACAGGGTAAAACGTCGGACATGTTACTTTCAGACGACGATGTAAAAGTTGCTTAAACAATCTTTGACATTTGTTCATCAGCCAGCGTGCTCTGGGGAAGCTGAATTATTTATAACTGACCTTTACAAAGCGCTGACAGTCCAGACTGCTTCATGAAGATTAAACAAAACATCTCTATACACTGTGATTAAACACTTTCGCTTGTTCGATAACAAAAACATTCATCGCTTTCATTTCACTTCTTAACAGACATAACAAATGAAAAAACAACAGAACAGAAAGGAACAAAGAACGAGGAACAAATCAGCCCACACACATGCACTGACCTCGGGGCAAATCAATGGGGCAGATTGATGAGGTGCTGACCGCTGGTACACACACTCGGACACACACACACACACACACTCAGACACACACTATAAACCAACAACCGGTAGAAAATAATGGCCATGTGATGAGTTAACTATTCTCAAGCTGTTAAGGTGGTACAGAAAGGGGGGGAGGGGTTAAAGGAAGTACTGGCATGCACAGGAAGTGTGCTTGAGTCGATAATGAAAACGCTTTAGGGTGTTTTCACATCAATTAGTCAGATCATAAGGTCCGAATCGATACCAGAGCCTCGTTTATACTTCTGGTTCATTTGCTATTGGGTTTGGTTTCATAACTATTCATTTGTCATGAAGGGTAAACAAACCAAGTGTGTGTGTGTGTGTGCAGCAAAAAAAAAAAGCCCAAATGGACAAAGAAGAAAAAGTTGGCGCTAAATAAATCACTCTCACTCATCGTCTATACCGCTTTATCCTGTATTCAGGGTCACGGGGGGCCTGGAGCCTATCACAGGAGACTTAGGGCACAAGACGGGGTACACCCTGGGCAGGGTGCCAATACATCGCAGGGCACACACATACACACACTCACACACTCATTCACACACTATGGGCAATTTGGGAGGAACATCAATTAACTTTACTGACATGTCTTTGGAATGTGGGAGGAAACCGGAGCACCCGGAGGAAACCAATCAAGAGACCGTAATCAAGCATGGCCGAGAATCGAACCCGGACCTAAATAAATCATTCAACATTTATTCAAATAACTAGTTTTTTGTATTATTTTCTCAAATTTTCTCCCTAATTTCGCTGTAGTCGATTCCTACACGTCATTAGGGCACCCCACCCAAAATCAAGGCTACGACTTGGATGAAGGGCGAAGGGTATCACGTGTTTCCTCCAAGACATGTGACGCCACTCAACCTCATCTTTTCGAACTGGTCATACTCAATCGGTCAATCTCTCTCTCTCTCTAGACTCCGGCTGTGAGGGGCTACACAATCGACCAGCATTCGAACTTGCGATCGCCGGATGATATGGTGGGCTCGTTACCACTGTGCAGCCGGATCCTCCAAATGAAACCTAGTGAAACTTTTTCTCAGAGCCAGTGCCGTTAGAGTGACATTACATGTCAAGCTGTGACAAACACTGACTCTGCTTTTGTCCACGCACAATAAAATCCGAGAGGGAGGGCACGATGGCAGGAGGGCAGGAGGGCAGGAGGGCACGGGCCGCACGGACGGACATTCGGCTCATTGTGTGTGAGGAGCACAGTGGAGGACTTGTGAAATCAGCCAAGCATCCCCGCGGCTACAGTATCGGCATTGAGGCGGAGACTGGAGTTCGGCAGAATGCACGGGACTGCGACTGCGTGGTGAATAGCAGCGTTCTTCACCTCTCGGGTATGTTAGAAGCGAACGGCTCACGGGGTGCCGGTACTGAAAGGCTCTTTTGTGCGACTGAGAACCTGGTGCGCATCTTCTCCTTTTCGCCCGAGTCTGGATTTGTGCCGTTCTGTCTCTCTGGCTTTTCAAGCACCTTTCAGAGCAGCACAAAAACATCATCAGTCAGAAGAACGCCTCGTCGCTGAGGAGCTCGCCAAGATGCATTTCCTCCCGAGAGCCCTGACAGGAAGGAGCTTTAATACACTCTGGGTAAACTTTAGTCTAAGTGTCAGTGAGTTCATTTTCTGGAACTCAACACTGGCACCAGGACAGAAATAACGGCGCCCATGACAGGGTGGTGTGAAGATGCAGCAGCGACTCCGTACATCTCATAGCATTTTATTTCTCTTACAACACCGCAAATTTCAACTACAATGTACTTTTTATCTGTTTCATCTGTGACGCAACAAAACTTTGAAGTTACTGAGAATCGACAAAACTCCTCTACCCTGAAAATATCAAACACCTTGAAGTTAAAAATAAAACACTTAGACTGCAGACTCAATAAAATGGAAATAAAATCAAATTTTTCATATAATATTTTTAATTCTTACTTAGCGCCACGGTACAAAATCATCCACGTCCTGGTCCAGTCTGGGGACCACTGGTCGAGACGATTTCTAGCTCCACCCACATGTTCATGATCAGAAGGGGAACCGACATCAAAAGACCCAAATGAATTGGAATGTAGAGCTCACACGCTGGATGATCCATCAGTCTCATTGGATTTGTTTTAAAACAAAAATCTGTCGGCCTGTTTTCACTGACACTGGTTAACAGTTTCCTACATTACCCACAATGCCATTTAACTACCCGTTGAATTGTGGTGATTCGTCCAGGACAGTCTCTCACATCTCTCAAAGTTTCACCTTTCATCCGAAGACCCTCTACCTAACCATCTTTGTGTTTGGTGTTTACATCAGCACTGATTTTACGCTGGATTTGTCATTAAACTCCTGCAAAATGTTAAATGTCTTTCAGGAGAGGCGGCTTTAAGTTTTAAGACAGGATTCAAGACAACGTCCTGTACCCTTTTCTTATTCGCTACCGTAACGGTTCACTTTGACACCTCATACTCTAGACTCTCCCGTATTCAGTCGCACTTAGCTACCGAGGACACGCTCGGGTCCAAGTTCATCTAAATACAAATCTGTCTCTAAGGTTAAATACAAAGCTAACTGACCGGTTTGTGGAGCAAATGAACAACCTGAGTGTGTTTGTCTTATACACAGTGAAGGCTTACTAATCACACAACACCACACGGCGACTCTTTAAAGAGATGAGACGACTTTATAAAAACTTTTTAGCAGTGTTTGACGAACACGCTCTCAATTCGCTGAAAATCTATTCCGAAATAAACTAACATATTTAGATTAAATATGTTTTAATAAATTAAATCATGCACATACTGTATCTGTCCACGCTAGCACAGGGCGTTTCGATAAATGCTTATAGTCGCATGCTAAAAAGATAACAATATGAAAATCCTTGTGGTCTATAGCAGTCTGGGGTTAAATTAAATCAGAAGTAAATATTTAAAAGGTTTAACGTTTGGAAATCTTTGCAACACTGATGTCAAGTCCATTCTGAAGTCAGCAATAACGCCATGTGCTGCATATTGCCCCATATTATGTTGTGTAACAGGCATGCGTGACATTATGGAATTAATATTTCTGATGTAAGAGCGTTTTTCCCTCCACGAAATATTACAGAATGTGATGTCGTGATTTTTGATTAATTCATGATTTAATCAAGAACACTACTTGGCTTAAGTAAAAAAAAAAAAAAAAAAAAAAAAAAACAGACGGCAACAAAAAAAACGTTGTAATAAAGTTATCTTAATAATTCTAGTAGCTAAAACACTCAAGCTTTATTTAACTTTAACAAACTCAAAACTCGTCAAGAACATGGAAGATGCATTAAAGGGCGGGGCTTCCTCGTATGATAATTAAAAAAAAAAGTCTGAAATGCATACACAAATAATTCGTACGAGTAGACTGACTAATCTTCAGTTTCACCGGGCATTTTCAGACAAATTTTGGAGAAATATAAGTTTTTAATTAATGAAATAACTTCAATACTATGAGAATTTTATCTTAGCTACTTCATATTTATATAATCATCTTATTTTGTCCACATCACATCGCCTCAAACAGTTTCGGATATTGGTATATAATTTTATGAATAATTAATTTTATTTTTATTATAGTCTTAGGTTTTTCTCCTCACTGGTTCCTCCATCATGTTCTCTCTCTCTCTCTCTCTCCACACTCAAAAACACCATGTGGTGTAAATATGGAGAACTTTCATGCGCTGTTTATGGTTCGAGCCCTGAATACAATTCATACATAGACACACACACACACAGTGTAAACATACAGTTGACACAGTTCCATGTAGTGTGTGTGTGTGTGTGTGTGTGTGTATCTACCTCATATGCCTGAGGGCTGGTGAGGCAGCGTGCCAGCGGTCCACAGCAGGCTGGTAGTGTGGTGGTGAGTGGAGGTCCGCTGTGGGTCAGGATGGGTTTCAGGTAGCTGTGTGTATCGTTAAGGAGAACAGAAATCTTCTGGAAGATAAACTTGAGAGAAAACTAAATAAAGTGACACATTGTCTTGTCTGTTTCTTAATCAGTAATTATGCTTTCTATTAAAAAAAAGTGTTTTTTTTTTTTTAAACCAGTAAGGAGATAAAAAAAATAAAAATGACAGCATCATCACATTTTAACCTCCACCTTTACAAATTAATGAACGCAACACTTCAGGATATGCTGTTACAAAAACTAGCTAATTATGAATTATGTGAATTTTTGTTTAGCGATTTATTTTCTACATTCTACGACAATACTGGAGATTTCAAAACTATGAAATAACACATATGGAGGTTATTATGTAACGACAACAGTCGGTCGTTATTTTAAGACATGACGGTCAGCTGTTCTGGAACACTTCTTGTAAAAACAATGTTGTCAAGTGCGTTTGTGAAACCCATCGAGCTCCATGATGATGAAACTGTCTCTCATGAAGACCTTCTCAGGAAAACAAGACCAAAACTGACCTCTGCTGCAGAG